>WOGZ01000422.1:0-24539 GCA_009733775.1 Alectoria sarmentosa
AAAAAAAAAAAAAAAAAAAAAGTTTGATCGGCGTTAAGTCTTAAATCCGTTTCGCCTTCGTTTGTTTTTAAATATCATGAATTTAATTCATGAACCTTGACTTGTAGATTAAGAAATAACGTTTAATTAACACATTTAATTTTGCGAAAATCGTTTCTTTTGTTTTGGAAATTTGTGATTTCGTTTTTTTATTTTGTTATTAATTTTTTATTCGTTTTCAATTTGCGCTCGAAGACGCTCTTTAAATTAATTTTTTATGAATTAATTATATTCGTTGTTTTTAGGTATTAAAATAATGATAATTTTTTTTTTGATTTTTGAAAGCATCGTTTTCAAGCTTATTATTATGATTTTGATTATTTATAACGTTTCTTATAAAAGCCTTTAATGTTTTTTTAATCGTTTTCGTTTTTCGTGATAAATTTAATATTGCGTTAAGTTTCATATTCGAAAATGAAAAAATCCTTATAATTGCGAAAAGTTTTGACGCATTAAATGATTTAAATTTAAAAATAAAAATAAAGATAAAGATAAAAATTGTTAAAGCCTTTAATAAAATAAATATAAGTTTGAATTTTTAAATTATTATGAATTTTTAAACTGTTGAAGTTTTTAATGTATCGATTTTTAAGATTTTCGAAGTCTTTTTTAATGATTGAAATTAAATTTAATAATTTTATCAATGAAGCTCACACGTTTTTCGAAGACATTTATTAATTTAATAAGAATTTTCGATGAAGACATTTTTTCATATTTTTTATACTTCTCGTTCTCTTTTTTAATTTTTAATTTTTTTCGACGTTTATTATATATTAACGTAATATTTATTAATTCGTTTTGAAAACCTTTATTGAAAACTTTGAATTTATTTGATATGAATTTTCGAACAAATTGTGAGATAACTTTTTAAATTGAAAATTTGAATTTAATACGTTTTAATTGCGATTTTTGCGAATTTTTTTATAATTTATTTATAATAATAATTGCGTATTTAATTTCAAAAAATAATTATGTAAAGTATATATTAATATATATAAAAGAATAGTGTAGGGCTGAGTTAAAAAACCTTGAATTTGTATGTGCAGTTAATCATAAATTCGGAATCATTACGCTTTTCGATTAGCGCTCGAATAACGGCGTTTAAGCCTCTCGAGCGCCCTCATCAAAAATTTGTATATATAAATCTTATATCTTTTGTCTTCTACTCTTTTAAATATGCAATATTTTTATAATTTTATAAAATGTAAAATATGCTTTGCGCTTTTCAATGATGTAAAAATCATGAAATTCGATTTATTATTCATTAAATTAATAAATATTCAAATATCGATATAAAAATCGTATTAGATTTATTCGAAGCGATTAATATTTTTTTTAATTCATCTGTTTATCTGCGAAGACGCGTATAATCGTTATATTTTATCAATTTATCAATTCATCATTAATATAAATATATTCAATTTTGATATTTTTCGTTCGCACGTTATTAAATGTTTAAGATATATATATTTCTTTTGCCCGTTTTTTGAAGTCTCTGTTGATTTCTTTAAATGATTTTTCGCGAAGTTTATTGCTGTTAACAATCGAGGTCAAAAACGAATTCAATAATCATTTATTATTATTCATAAACGCGTAAAAAGATCTTTAAAAAGATCTCGAATAAACTTCTTTTTCTCACAATCGTCGTTTTTTCAAATTAATCGATTTTCGTTTTTTCAAAACGCGCCCTTCTTTTCTTTTTCGTTTATGATTTTTTTTTTTTTAATAACGCGTCTTTTACATTTTTGAATAATCAAAAGATGTTTCAATCGATATAAAACATTCTTTGTTACGAGATCTATTAATAAATTTCTTTAATATCGATTTCTTTGACAATTTGTTTTTTAATCCTTTTTTGAAAATTATTCAATTTATTTAATTTATTTAATTTATTCAATTTTTAATAAGGTTAATAAATTATATTGCGCGTTATTTATACATTATAAAGTTTTTGCGACATGATTTCGATTTTATGAATTAGATTTGCGATCGATATGATGCGGCGTCGTTTATAAATGAGATATTTAAATAATGCTATAATAACGACAAGATTGAAATCGTTATATTTAAAATAAACGTTTTATAAAATAACGATTTGAATAATAATCAAAATGAGAATAAAGAGCATTATAAAATTAAAATAAATATAAATAATCTCATTAATCTCAATGAGCGTGATATTAATAACATTTTATACTTTTTAAAATTTGATATTATGATTTTGATCGATGAATATAAGAAATATCGCGTTTATAACATTCAATATAATAACGTCGCCCCGATGACTTTATAATAAATTATCATTAATCACTCGATAATTTCATTTACGTGTAAAATGCAAAACGCGATCATTATTTATATGCTCGCTTTGACGCCTTTAAAAAATAAAAAATCAATTTTTAAACAAATTTATATCATGAATAACATTTAAGAATAATTTATAACACGATATGATTTTTTCTCGATCGCGTTTTTCGTATTAATATTATTAAACATGATTATTATAATAATATTAAATAATGATTTCATCGAAAAATAATTATCCTTCTCAAAAGCATTAATTTTTACATTATTATTTTCAAAACGATGTTTGAAAGATTAAAGATCGATTTAATTATACGAGATTATAAATTATTATATGAAAATTCGTAACATTATGATTTACGCATTTATAATCGTTTTATTTTAAATGAAATCGTTATTATTTAAAAAGGCGATATGAATAATTTATTGAACATGTTCGAGACGAGAAACGTTTTGATTAAGATTTAAAGTGACGATAAATATAATGTTTTATATTGATATCCCGCTTATATGTTATTGCGTTATTTTTTTATTTTTTTATTTGACGAATAATCATGACATAATAACATATTTATTATAAATGTTTCATTTAATAAGAGTTTTTTTATTAATTAAAATAATAATAACAATCTCGTTTTATGAATTAATGATCGAGAAAATTTAAAGCGAGTCACATTAATTTTTTTTTATAAATTTATGTTTTTATTTTTTTAGGTTTATCAAATTGATTCTTTATAAATATTTTATATAAATTCGTTTTATTAAATTCAATCGCCTTTTTCATTGCGATAAGTTGTTTTAACATTTCGTTTACGATGCATATGTAATTATTGAAAACGATCGATTTTATTGAATAAAGTAAAATCAAAAGGTTATTCGAATTGATATTTATTAAATAATTATTAATATTTAAGTCGATGAAGTTATTATCGCTAGAAGCAATGGTTTTTGATGTGATATTAATTGATTGATTCTTTCTTACGAAATTAGCTATCTATATAGACTTGCCAAGCCATAAGCTTGGCGAGGTACATTCATGGCAGGTGCAATTACTAGGCGAGGTAAGTACCTCGGCAAGGTAAGTGCTCCTTGCCGATCCCGTAACAGTTATTATAAAAATCTCAATTTTATCGAATCTTTTGACAATTAAAGGAAAATCTTGATTATTTTCACGATTAAAATAAATAATTCATTATTTTCGCGTTAAATAATGAATTTTGCTTATTTTCAACATTTCACGTTTAATAAAAATTGTTTTATGCAATATCGCGTTCTCGATTTCAAATTGAACGATGTTCGCTTTATTAAGAATATTAAAAGCTCTCATATTTTCATTAACATCAATAAAATACGCATTAACATCGTCATTAATAATCAAAAAAAAGAGTTTATTTTCACGAATGTTCTTTTTGTCTTAAATCTATCTTTAAATTTAATCTTTTAAAAATAATTAATACGTAATAACATCTTAATAAAATTTATGCAAAATGATATCGAGTTTAACAATCGTGATATCATTGCTTAATTGTAAAACAATAATCTTTATTATTTATATTTATGAAAACTTAATTAAACTTTAATTACTTTTAAACAATCGTTAATGTTTATATTTATATCTAAATAACATAATATCAAATTCGTTATATTTTATATCATTTTTAAACATAAAAAACATTTCAATTTAATAAATAACGTTATTTCTTCATCAACTTATTTCGATTTTTTCTTTTCGAATTTAAATCATAATGTTATTATCACGTTTCGCAAAATCAATGATTAAATTCTCGATTTATAATATGCTCGCATAAATCATTTGAAATATTAAAACGTTTATAAATTAATTAAATTGTTCAAAGACATCGATTTAATTAAAGCGATTATTAATAAAAAGTTTTATATTTTTTGCGCAATCAAAAAAACGTAAAAAACGTCACATAAATCTTATATTCGTTTTGAAAAAAGGTTTTTAAATTTAATTTATAACGATATTTACGATTTTATTATTTTTCACGATCGTTTTGACGATAAATATTTTATTATTTTCATTAATAATTAAAATAAACATTTTGAAATTGAAATTATCGAGTATAAAAACGAAATCTTTTTTGTCTTTAAGCGTTATCAAATTAAAAATTAATATAAAAATGTTATTATTAAACGTTTTCGAATTGATTATAATGATGAATACGAAAATTTTAATTTTAATATTTATCGTGTTAATCATGACATTACGTGAAAATTTATTCATTTTAAAAATTTCAAATAAAATGAAATCATTAAACGATTTAATTAAACGCTTTTCAACATTATTAACATTATTATTAAAAATATTAACCTTGATTAAGAATATTGATCAAAATTTATATTAATCGTTAATTATCTTTATAATCGAAATTTTATACGCTCGCGCAAACTCACTTCGTATCAAATTTATATAAATTATAAATCTTATTTAAATCACATACGTCGCATTAAGATTTTAAACTTTGTTATTTTGCGCAAATTTGTTATTAATTGAAAAAAAAATCAAAAACGCGCTATAAAGGAAGTTCTCATTAATTATAAAAACGATTATATTTATTATATGCTGTTATCAAATGATAACATTATTCGATCTTTCAAAATCGTTTAAGATTTAAAAAAGAATGATTCTTTATCTGATTTATAATTATCAATTAATTTAATTATAAAAAGAAATTCGTCGTTTATAACGTCTTTCGTCGTTAAATATTAATTATTTATAAACGAAATGAACGTTAATAAACTTATTCAATCGTTTAAATTTAAGCCCTTTATTATTAAACTCTCAAATTTCTTTAAAATTAACGCATCAATTCTCAATTCGTCGTCGTTATCAATTTTCACTCTTCAAAACGATAAATCAAATAATGCATCATTTTATTCAAATCATCCTTATCTCATATCGCGCGATCTTTCGCTAGATCTTATTCAATTTTATATGATAATTGTTTAAATTGTTAACGCAATGAAATCGTATGAGTCAAAAATTTATAAAAAAGTTATTATTAATAATTTATATCGAAAATAATGAAAAAATAACATAATCGACGAGAATAATTTTTTATTGAAAAATGAAATTTGAAAATTTATCGATTTATTCAAAGGGCGCATTATTTTTTGTGATAAATAAATTTATATTATCAAATGCGAAGCTCGCGATGAAGTCACTCGCTTTAAAATTCGTTAAATAATTTATAACTTCGAATAATGAAAAGGCTTAAATTTCAATGAAATTTTCGTTTTAATAATTAAATTTATGTTTTATAAAATGATTTTCGTTTTAATCGTCGTCGAGAATTAAAATTTAAAATAAATAAACGTTAAAATCGTTTTTTTTTATAATAACGTTGAGAAAAAGATTTACATAAAATAATTCATTAAATATATTTTTAAAAAAATATTTTAATAAGGTTTGCAAGCTCAATAAAACCTTTTATAATTTAAAATAATCTTTTCAAATTTGATATAATATCTTTATCGAATACATAAAAGAAATCGATCTCGTTTTCATTAATGTTAATTTTAACGTCTTTATTAATTCAAGCATTAATGTTATCGTCGCTTTTTATATAAATGATATTTTTATTATTAATTCATTTCGATTTGAAATTTAACGAATAAAAGATGTTTTTAATGTTAAATTCAAAATGAGCGACTTCGATTTTTGCAATTATTATTTAAAAATGACAATAATTCGCGATCATGTTAATCGAATTTTATGATTAAAATAATTCGTTTACATTGAGCGCTTTTTTTATGTTTATAAAATATAAAATATGAAAAATTAAAATAAAGTTTATTTTAATAAAGATCAATTTGCGATTAACATTTATCGAAAAAAAATACACAATTTTTAAAAAACTTCTTCAATTTTATTAATCGATTATTGAATTTTTTATATACGTTATATTCGATATTAGATTTAACATTATCTTCGTTATTTTAATAATTTTTTAATACGTTTTCAATTTTATCGAAATTTATTATGTCGTTATCAAGCGTATTTTTCGTTATTTAAAAAAGATTATTAATTAACACCTCATTTATAAAGATACGTTTCAAAAATTTATCGATTATATTAATTTCGATTGAGTTGACGATCACGATATTCGCAAATCAATTTCAAATTACATATTTAATTTGAAAAATAAAATTATTAATTGATCATTTAAACGATAATTTACGATCGTATTGTTTATTTATGAGATTAAATATATCGATTAAACGCAAATCGTCAAAAAAATCATTTGATTAAAAGGTTTTTTGAGTTAAATTCGTTTCAATGAAACGTTTTAAACGATTATTATTTATAATAATAATCAAAACGCAATTGCGCTCGTTAAAAACTCTTAACATTATAATTATATTAAATATATCGATATTCAACATTATTGAATACGCGATTAAATCGTTGATGATAATATTGATTTACAATACGTTGTTATCGATAAGTAAATCGTCGACGATCTTATTAAAGTTCTTTATAAAAACAAATTCGAGTTTTTTCGTAAATTTATTAATTTCGAATCACGCTTATAAGATAAATGAAGTTAAAACATCGTTTAAAAGTGAATGAATTATTTCATTTTTCATTTTTATAAGAGCTTTTTCGTTTGATTGATCTTTATATTATGAATAATCGATCGAATTTACTCGCAAAACCTTAAATATCAATCTTAACGTGTTATACGTAAAGATTTTTATCTATCAAAACTCAATTTGGAATTGATTTGTCGCTATTGTAATTATAGTTATAAATTTTATGAGCATTTATTTAAAAGGTCTATATTTACATTCGATTCAAATTTGAAAATTGCGTTATTATCAGAAAGGTCGCTGTCGTCAAATCGCTTTCGATTACACATTAAATTTTCATTATGATTATCAAGTTTATTTTTTTAAGCGTTATTATAATTATCACATGCATACTTTTAAACGCTATGCGTTATCACATGTATGCTTTTAAATCATTAATGTCGTCATCATCATCATCATCATCATCATCGTAATACATCGATCGCAATTTACATACACGCTATCAAATCATTACTATCAAATATCAATCTTTTGAAACGACCCTCATAAACCTTGCAGTCGATTGTATACATGCATATACAATTCGAAATATTTCGTTTAATCGGAATATTTACTTTCACATATATTTATCGATTATGTATCGCTCGATTTTTGATGTGCACCAAATGAATTGAAAATAAATTTGTCAGAAAACGGTTTTTCGTCAAAAAGTGGAATTTTTTTTTCTATATAACACCGTGACGGATATGTTCAAAAGGACATAGTCAAAAAAAAAAAAAAAAAAAAAATCCGATTTCGTATTTTTTCACTGTTCCTACCCAGTTTTGAACATCGCGAATTTAAAATCTCGTATTTGATATCTGAATCATTATGGGGCGTTTTCGATTACTTTTTCGAATTTTTCGACTTTCACTCTTTCTATCCGACGTTCAAATCATATAACACCTCGAATGAAGAGGTGAAAAGAATAATTTAAACACTTTGATTTTCGAATTACAATACGATCATATGAAAATGTTGAAATGTGTTAATTATCTGAAATATGAAAAATTTGTCGAGATAAGAAAGATTTATCGAGACTTGACACATTTTGTATCTAAATGCTCTATTGCGATTACTTAATCAATCAAGTGTTTCATCTACTTTTAACACGAATTAATAATAAGCGAATTAATTATTTCATAATAACTATAATATTATAATTAATAAAATGATATAAAATCGATCAACGAAGGTATTTTTATTTATGAAACAAATCGATTACACATAATATATAAGACATTTTTAAATTTAAGATTTCGTGATATCGATTTCAATTTCAAAATCGAGATATCAATTTTAATATATTAAAAGCAATATAATATATAAATGTTTAAAAATAAAATTTGATCAACGACGAAAAACGAATTCGAAAATTCTCGAATCGAAAATTTATTATAACGCTTTTTTCACGAAAAAATAAAAACGAAAAATAATATATTATGATTACTAAAAAAATTGCAATTATGTTTTCATTATATGATTAATTTCATTTTTTATTATATATAAATTAAATGTTTAATCGCGTAAGCGATTTAAAATGAATTTCGTTTAATATAATTTTTTTTAAATGATATAAGGATTTTCGAGATACGAATAATGAATATATTAATCACGTTTATAATTATATGCTTTTATTAAATTTTTAAAAACATTAATCGATATTAATGATAAATCTTATATTAAATCGCGATTTAAATGATTTAAAAGAATTATTTGACGCATTAATTTGATAAATTTAAAAAATAATAATATTCGAATATCGCTTGAAATTATTATCGTTTTTTCATTCGAAAATAAATTTATATAAATCGTTTATTATATTTATACGAGCGATATAAGAGTGTTAAATATTTTAAATCGATATTTGAAGATTTGTGGGGCGAGCCCGCGAAGATCATGAAAATGGGTAAAAAAGAATCGATGTGTTTGATTCGGTTTTAGGGGGGGATTATTATCAAACGTGTATGAAATAATGAGAATGTTGATCTTAAAAACATTAAAAGAAAAATACTCGAACAATTTATTTAAGAAAATATAATAATCGATATAATCATCGATGATTAAATGTTTAACGACATCGAAATTAAATGATTTTCTTTCGTATTATGCGTATTCTATTTTTTATAAAAGTTAAATGAAAATATAATAATGATTTTCTTTCAATATCATCAACTTATTGTTTTCGATATTTTAATTATGATGAAATGATTTATAAATTCGATTTCTTATAAATTTCATTAATAAAATTATTTCATCGCGGTTATCTATAATTAAATCAAATAAAACAAATTTTCAAATTAATCGTAATGAAAATATCAATTATAAAAATCGTTACATTTTATGTATTATAATTTTTTTAATATAAATAATGCTCATTATAAACAAAATGATTATTAAATTAAAATGATTACGATTCGCTCATAACAAAAGCGCAAAAAACAAAGAGAAAAGAATAATGTTGAGAATTAACGACATTTAAAGCGTTTCTTTTAATAATCAATAACGCCCTTTCAAAAGTTACAAACGTTTTTGAAAATCAATGTCGCTTTTTCGAGCGTTGAAACGTTATCAATATTCGCGTCATTTTCGTCAATAATTCGCATCATTCTCATTTTCATTCGAGATAAAACAAAACGATCAAAGCGATTCGAAACATATCGCAATTAATCGTGATATGTCGATATTGTTTTGCGATCGTGATCACGTGATCGTTATTTTTAAAACATTATTGACTTCTTTGCATAAGACACGTTAAAATAATAAACGACATATTTTCATTTTATAAATCGTTTCATTTAAAACTCGATAATGATAATTATATTTAATGATTTAATTATGAAATATTCGTAATGAAAATCAAAAAATCAAAAATAAAGATTTAAATTAATAATTAATTAAAGAAAAATCACTTTTTATTTCGCGTGTTTAACACATCAAAATCAAAATGCAAAAAAAAAAATCTTTTATTTCGAAAATTAAAAAGAAAAAAGTTTTTATTATAAAATAATTTAATAATAATAATATTATATTTGAGCGTTTTAAACGAGCGAAATAAGATTATTAATCTCGCTCTCGATTTCAAAATTTTATTACTCTTTTTTTAAAAAATTTTAATTATTAAAATGATTAATATAATTCGAATAACGTATTTTTTATAAATTCGTTATAATTTATAAAGTTAAATAATTTTTTTCTAAAATAACATTTTTATGCTTTTATATTTTCTTCAAAATTTATTAAATTTATCATTTTTTTAAACATCGTCGAATATTTTTCCGATTGCGACGCAGAAACTTTTTATAAACGAAAATTTAAATTATATTAAATCAATTTCAAAATTCAACGAAATTTTCTTTATATTTCTAAAATCTTATAAACTTTTAAACCTTTTTTGAATAACGATAATGATAACGATAATAATAACAATTTTATTTTAAACTTTTGCGTTGATTTCATTTTTATTTCGAAATAATTAATTTTCGAATTATTATCAAAATTTATTATTAATGAAAAAATTTTCGATTTCAAAGCGCGTTTTATTTCTTCAACATCGTTTATTTTAATCATTTTTAAAAGTTTTATTACGCAAATTTCATTATTTTTAAATTTTGTTTCATTATAAATTATTTTTTTAAACATAAATTTAAGCGAAAATTTAAATTTAAATTTTAAAAGTTTTTAAGTTTTAAAATTCAAATTAATTCTTTTTAATATTATATTCGAACATTTCGAAATCAAATTTTCGATCTTTTTGAATTAATTTAAAAAGATTAAAATGTTCATAAAAATTGTTAATTATATTAGATGAAAATGTTAAATATAAGATTTTTTAAATTTGATTGAATTATGACATTAAATCGAGATCGATATGATTAAATTTATCGAAAGTTTTATTATTAAACAAAAGACGTTTTGAATAATCGTTTAATCGTCAAAATAAAATTTATTATTATTAAAACAAACGTCTCAATTTGAATCGAGACGCATAACAAAATTTATATAATAATGAAAATTCGTTACGAAGATAATTTTCGAGATAAAATCGAATATTATATTAATGTTTTTAATGTTTAAAAAAAGTTCGAAAAATACAAATTTCGAGATTTTAACATTTTTAATTTTATTATTTTTAAATTGAAATCTTTTATTTTGATCGTCTGCGAAAATAAGTCGCAACAATATATTAATTGTGGAAATATGAGGTAGAACACTTAATTGTATTTCATTAAAAGTGCTACGAAGGAAAATGCGACCTATATTACGAACGCATGTGATCATATCACGTGACATATCACGTGACCTGAATTTCAACATTCCCCTTCGCACACATACTCTTAAAAAAATCGAACGTCGAATAAATAAAATGAATCGAGCGTTGGATAATTACAATGAACTTAACGTCGAGTAATTAATATAAAATTATCTTTATGCACCTCCCCTTTTCTTTATACGCCTCATAAAAACCCGAATTTCAAACACGAGATTCGAAACTCGCGATGTTCAAAATCGAATAAAAACCGTGAAAATCCGAAAAAAGAAAATAATTATTTTCTCATAAACCATCCTTATTTCATAAATCACCTTTATTTCTTATGCACCCCCCCCCCTTTTCACATAAATATCCGAATTTCAAAAACGAGATTCGAAACTCGCAATGTTCAAAGCCGGGTTGAAAGAGTGAAAATCGAAAATCTGAAAACGATTATGTCCTTTTAAACATATCCGTCATGATGTTATATAGAAAAAATTTCACTTTTTGATAAAAAACCGTTTTTTAACAAATTTATTTTCAGTTCATTTAATGCATACCAAAAATCGATCGACATATAATCGATAAATATATATGAGAGTAAATTTTTCGACTGAACGAAATATTTCGAATTATATATGCATATATATATATATATACGATCGATTACAAAGCTTATAAAAATCGTTTTAGAATATTAATACTTGATAATAATGACTAATAATATGCATATAAACGATGTATAATAACGATATTTATGATGATAAAGACGGCAATAACGTTTAAGAGCATGAATATAATAATCTTAAATGATTTTAAAAGCATAAATATCGTGATTTTAAAAAGCATGAATATGATGATCTTATGAGAATATTTAAGACAATTAACGAAAAGTCGACGACAACGACCTTTTAAATGACGACGCAAATCTCAAATTTGAATTATACATAAATATAGATCTTTCGAAAAGAGATTCGCAGAGTTTATAATTATAACTAAAATAATGATAAATTAACTTTTGATATGATGATGATATGACGGAATTTTGACATATCAAAATTGATATTGAGGTTTTGCGAATAATTTCGATTTTAATCGATTATTTAATCGATCATCCGAAATGTAAAAATCAATGAAATCGTTTTCTTGAAATTAAGGACGCTGAATAATAATAACGATTTAAACGTTTTCTTTAAAACAATGATTTAAATAATTTTAAATAAATGATATAAAATTATTTTCATTTTAAAAACATCGCGAAAAATAACAAACTTATCAAAACATAAAACCTTGATAAAATCATTAATTATTTGTTTATTAATAAAAACATATTAAATATTCATAATATCATTATTAACTTTTTCGCGCATAAAATCATGAATAATGTTAATGTGTTTAATATAAACATAAAACTGAGCGTTCTTTATAAAAGCGATTACGTTTTAATTATTTCCAAAAATTACGATGATCTTGAAATTTAAATCGTCAAATTATAAAAATTGATTGAAAAGATTTTTCAATTAAATAACTTTCTTAATAATTTGCGTTTAATCGATATATTTTATTTTATAAATAAATAATATTATAATAATTTGACGCTTATTTGATCAATTAATAACATCATTATTCAAATTAAATAAATAATCGGAAATGAATTTTCGAATTAAATTTTTAATTTAATTAAAATTAATATAATCGAATAAATTCTTTAAAAAATCTTTATATACGAATTTATAATATATTGTATTTTTGAAATATTAAAAGATTCGAATAATCGCATTTCAATGTGTTGAAATAAAATTAATTAAATATTAATTGATTAAAAAAAACATAAACGATATCGAGATGAATTTTCAATATAACATATATAAAAAAATTCATAATAAATTGATATTTTTTATGAAACTTTTTAAAAATCATATAAGTTTCTTCGATGAACGTCAATTTATAATTGATTTTAAATAATATATTAATAAAAGTGAGATTTCAACACTTAAAGTGATTGAAAAAATGTATAATATACGTTTTTTATTTTAAACGAATAATGTCGTTATAATGATCTTTTTTAATGATTATGCTCAAATAAAAGACGCATAATTTCAAATTTAATATATAAAATTTAACGTTTAAAACATCTTTGATTCATTTGATAACGACTTTATTACGATTTATAATTAAAATATTATCGACGTAGAACGTTATAATGATTTTTTTTTTAAGATTTATAAACACATTATTATTTGATTCGATAAAATTAAAATCGAATTTTTTTATATAAATCGAAAAATGTTAATATCAGATTTTAAAAAATTGTTTTAAATTATAAAAAACCTTATTTAATTTATAAACCTTGATATTGTTTTTATTAAAGCTTTTAAATTGTTACACATAAATATTTTCTTAAACATTATTATAAAAAAAACGATTTTAATGTTTATTTATTTAACGTCTCAATTTATAATCGTCATAAACGCAAAAATCGTTTTATAATTTATAAACTTTATTATTAACGCGAAAATGTTATAATAATCACGATCTTTTTGTTATTCGAATTCTCAAATAACTTAATATGCTTTATAACGAATAATTTTTTTTTCGAAATCTCATTTCACGATATAAATTTAACGATCTTAAAAAATATAAATTTTTAAAAACGTTTAAATAAGATATTAGATATTATTATTTATAAAAGATTTATATTTATTTCGCATATCAATCTTTCAATTTATATAAAATAAATTATTAAAAATCGTTTATTTATAAATTGTAAATTCGAAAATATTAAATTTATTAACATAATTCGCAAAAAGAATAAAGATAACGAAAGTTTTCGTTAAAAAATTAAACGATAAATTACAAAGATCCGAAATAATGAGATCTTTATAATTATCAAATAATTTTTAAATAATTTTATATTCGAAATGTTTCCGCATAATTCTCATTTCAATAAATTTCAAAAATTTCAATAAAAGAAAAACGGCGATAAATCTAACGATTAATACAATAAATTTAATAAATGTCATAAACACACGCATTATAATAACGACAAAATAAAATTCCTAAACACGATTAATGATTAACGATGAAATATTCGCTGACGATAATCGATTCGATTTAATTGAAATCACAGATTCAACGTTTGATAATATAATAATACGTTATTCATTCAATGCCTTTTTTATAATGAATATTAATACAAAAAAACGTTAACATTTATTTAAAAATTTATAAACTTCAATCTCTTTTTCAAAATTCACGAAATGCGAACGTTTTTCGACGAAATGCACATTATTAATGCGAATTTTTTTTTTGATTAAATTATAAAGGCGAAAAATGAATTCGTTTTTATAATTTAAAAGAATACATTTCTCACTTTTATTTATAAGTTTTTTTTAAATATATTTTAAAACGTAAACGATAAAGTCAATAATATGCAAATAAAAAAAAATTTACGATAATAAAAGACTTTGAAAAATATAACGATGATTTTGATATTAAAAAAACATATCGTCAAATAATTAATTATAATCATTATTTTAAATCAAAAAGATTTATTGAAATTAAAACTTAACAAAATTAAATACATTTTATTTATTAAAGTTTGATTACATCGCTCGACGATTTTATTTATTTTAAAATTATTTATAATAATGAATTTTTGTTTAATGCCCGTTTAAACGAAATATTTAAAAAAGGTTTTATTAATATATTCGTTTTCATTATCGAGACGAATATAATAAATTCGATAATTATAAAATTTCAAATAAATTTTAAAACGCAAAAACATAATAAATATCTCATTCTTATAACGAATATAATAAATTTCAAAATAATAAATGAAATCGTCTTTAAAAATCATAAAGTATTTATAATTATTAAAATCAATAAAAATCAAAAACTTAATAAAATCATTATAAATAAATTCGTTCGATAAAATATCGAGCGTTATAGAATTATTATGAGAAATTATCTTTTAACGATTTATTATATAACATTCACAAATGTATTTTTCGATAATGTTTTTAAAAAAATTCACATTTATAACAATATTAAAAAGTTTATTAAAATTTTATTAATTTAAATAATTTATATAAATATATCATAATTAATAAATCGAATTTAAAAAAACGTTATAAATAATCAAAGCATTATTATCTTCTCATAAATTCAAAAAAAAAACAAATCGCGATTTCGCGTATCGATTAATGTTATATTATTTTAAATTAAAACATAATATTTTTTATAAAAGACGATTTTAATATCAACATTTAAAAACTTTTCAATTAATAAAAAATTAACACTTATATCGAATATATGCAAAACATTAAAAATCGTTAAAATAACGCGTTTATCATTAACATTATAATTCAAATTAATGATATCATAAACAAAAAATTAAATTTTGACGTTTTTAATATCTTTAATAAATCGAGATTAAATTTTAATATAAATAATAAATATTGAATAATTCGCAAAGGAATAACGAGTGCAATTAAAATTTATCATAATTCAAATATCGAAATTCATAAATTTAACGAACAATAGATTTTTATTCAAATTCGAATTCGTTATTAAATTAATAAAGTTTTCGTCTTTATCGTGATTTATTTAATTGATCGTATTCAAAATGTTAAAATCATTTAAAATGAGATTTAAATGACTTTAATTATTCAATTCGTTCAAAAATGTTATATAAATATTAAAATAATTATTCTCTTTTGAAGCATATATTATATTGACGTTAAAATAATTATTTTTCTTTGAAACGAAAACGTTAAATAACGCTTTTTCGATACGTTTACATTTAACATTTGAAATATTAATGTTTATATAAATGATATCGATTTGCGTCTTCTTTTTCTTTTCTTATTCATTTATAAACTTTTTAAATTTCAAATAAAAAAATTTGATTCAACATTTAATAAAAGAATGTTTGAATTTGCGATTAACGATTTTATAAAAAACATAAATTTCGCGATTAATGAAATCAAAGTCGTTGAAATCGCTTTTAATGAATTATTTATCTTTATTATTACGATAAACGAATATAATAATATCATCTTTTTTGATCGCGAGTATATAACGTTTTTTATTTATAATATCATAAATAATCAAATCGAATTTAATTATATTCGAATTATAAAACATATAAATTTAAATATAAATTGTCACAAAAATATCGTAAATTTCGTTGAATTTTATAAAGAAAAATTAAATGAAATAAAACTTCGATAATGATAATGAGTTATTTAAATTAACGATTTCGACGTTGATTTTACGAAAATCCTTTTCGTATTAACGAACGTCTTTTTTAAAATTGATGTTGATATTATATAATTAACGCATAAACTCGATATAAAATTTAAAGTTTATAAATTTATAATAAATATCGATAACGTTTAATATAATTTAAGAATTTTCGTTATATTTTTTAATGAATTAATGATTAATATAATCAAGACGCTGACGAATAATCACATAAATTTTAAATTTAATGATATTAATAAAAAATTGAAGATTGTTCAACATTAATTAATTATTAATATCTTCGCTTCATTTAATATATTCGATAATAAATTTCAAAATAACAATGAAAATCAAAAAGAAATTGTTTTCATTATTTATAAAAACATTTTCAATAACACTTTAAACGTTAAATTCAATCATCGATATCGAAAAAAATAAATGAAAAGATATAAAAAATTGATAATAATGATAAAAATAATGAAAATAAAAATTCTTTTATCATGATTAAAAACGAATCGAAAATGTCAATTTAAAAATTATCGTTTTAGAAAAGTGTCGAAACAAACGAATTTAATAATAATTTAAAAAACGATTCGATCGTTTTAAAAGAAATTGATAAATGAAATCGTTTGCCTTTAACGCGTAAATTAAAGATTTCAATATCGTTTAAAACGTTAAATGATTTTTCATTAACTTCAAAATCGTTATCACATAACGATAATATAAAAAAAATAAAAAAAATGTTCTATTAATCTTTATTAAAGTCGTTTAAATTTTTATCGATATTAGTTAATTGTTATCGTTATATTTTAAGATTTTATAATAAAAATAAAAAGTGTTTATACGAAAATTAACGATAAATTTAAATAATAATATTATTATAAAATGAAATTAATAATATAAAGAATTTGATTTTGAATTTGATAATAAAGATTAAATTTGATTAAAATTATATTATATGCAATTATAAACGTGTAAATCTTTTTAAAAAATTCACATCCTTTTTATATTATTCAATCAAAAATTCAAATTTAAAATATTCGTTTCGACGATTATTATCATGAAATTAAAATTAATTAAATTTTATAATTATAATAACAAAATATTATCGATAGCGAATGAAAAATTCGATGATAAAATCTTAATCTTTTTTTTTAAAAACTACTGTGCCTGTCTCGTGAATCTTACATCGGATGAACATCGGTTACATATCGGCTGGAAATCGGATGGGCAGCGGATGGGCAGCGGATGGGCAGCAGTTGCTCATCCGATGTTCATTCGCTGCCCATCCGATGTTCATTCGCTGCCCATCCGATGTTCATTCGCTGTTCATCCGATTCTCATGTATGGCCATGGTTGTGTGGCTGTGGTGGGTACGGCTATAATCATGTGGTTGCAGTGGGTACGGCCATGATCATGTGGTTGTAGTGGTCATGGATATGTGGTTATAGTGGGTACGGCCATGACCATGTGGCTGCGATGGCCATGGGTATCGGGTTGTAACAGTCATGGGTATGTGGTTGTAGCAGCCATGGGTATGTGGTTGCAGCAGCCATGGATATGTGGTTGCAGTGGGTACGGCCATGACCATGTGGTTGCAATGGGTACGGCCATGACCATGTGGTTGCAGTGGGTACAGCCATGATTATGTGGCTGCGATGGACATGGTCATGAAAATATGATTGCGATGACTTATGGGTATGTGATGCTCCTTCCTAAATGGTAACGGTTTGACGATGATTTGACAGCCGCTGAACAGCCGTTTGAAAACCTCTTAAAGATGTACAGCGGCTTTTCAACCATCGTATATCTGATGGAAAACCACCATCGGGTGAACATCGGATGAATATCGAATATATATCGGATGTTAAACTTGTGTGACGGTCAACTTAGAAGTTTTTAAAATCAAAACGTTAATTTTAACATATAAAGTTTATTGTTTTTGATTTCAAATAGATTTTTAAACATTTAAGTAATAATAAAATCAATTTTGAATTGTTTTAAACAATAATCAAATTGATAATAATGTTAATATTTAATTATTCAATTTATTTTATTAATTCGATACATCATTAAAGATGCAAATTATTAATTTAATAAAATATCATAAAAATAAGAGCGCATTTTTATTTATTTAATGTGTTTCACGTAAGAAAATTAATAATGTTATAAAAATCTTATTATAATTCGATCGCACGATTATAAATCGCATATAATTTCGATTAAAAACGAATAACTTCGATTCGCCGAGAATTGAAAAATTCTTAATTTTCGAATTTCGAATTATGATCATTTAGATTCAAAAATCATTTTATAAATGAAAATTGTTCATTTTAAAAAGATTAATAAATGAAAATCTTTATAATTGATTATTTTATTGCGATGAACATAAAATGTTTAAAAACCATTATAATTATAATAATAAATAGATAAATTATGTTTATAACGATCGCCGAACAAATTTGAATTTATAACTTGTGAAAATATGATGTAGAACACTTAATTGTATTTTATTAAAAGTGTTACAAAGGAAAGTGCGACTTATATTACGAGCGCATACGCCCGTATCACGTAATCTATCACGTAACCTAAATTTCGACATTAATATCTTTATAAATGTTATTCGAAAATTCAAAAATTAATTTAATCGTGCGATTTTCCTTTTCGATAAAAATTAAAAAATTTATTATTTTTATAAAAGATTAAACTTTTAATATAATGCGTATCGCGAAAATTATAATTAAATTTATAATATTTATAATAAAGATCGTGAGATTAAATGAACGTTGAATTATATAATAATTCGATTTTTTTTAATATCGTTATTAATTTATTTAATTTCACGTATTCGAAAACGCATACGCTCGCCGTTATTATTAATGATTTTTTTAAACATATTTAATAATTCGTATTATCGTTAAAAGTGTCATCGAATATCGTATTCAAATGAGCGCAAATTCTAATAATTTTCGCATTTATATTCAAATTTATAAATATTATATTCATTATAAAAAAAATTGATACGATATTAACGAATGTGATTAATATAATAAACGCTTAAATGAGAGCGATACAAATTAAAAAAATCGCGAAGATCGCGATGATTATAATCGTAAAAATCGTGAAAAACGTGACCGAGAAGAATTTTTTTTTAAATTCAAATTAATTAAAAAATTAAAAACATAATTTGATAATGTTGATGCAATTGTAACGATTATTTAATTAAAAATCGCTCGTTGCTTTATCGCTTATATCGCTTTTAAATCGATTTTCGAATTTATCGCAAACTTTAACGCCTTAAATAAAAAGATTTATAAAATCAAATTCAAAATTGTTGATAAAGCAAAAATTATTATTTTATTCATTGCAACAGCAATATCTTCTCTCTAATTTCGCGATTATATATATATTTAATATATGATTTACATTTTTTCGATCTTTAAAATCTTTAAATCTTTTCAATTTTCACGTTTTATAAATGATTTTATTAATAATCGCATAATTATCGATTTCGAAAACATCGAAATTGAATATAAAATGAATAATGTCAAGCGCATTTTAATTTTTCGAAACGTTTAATTCGTATTTGATTATGATTTTAATTTCATTTTTGAAGAACAATTAAAAAAGCAAAGGATTTTTTTTAATTTTTATTTTCGATAACATTATCGTCGAAAAACAACGTTTTTTTTTCATTCGAAATGTGAAAATTAATGAAATCGCTTTTTTGAAATTATGAACATTGAATAATAACAACGACTCAAACGTTTTTCTTGAAATAACGATTTAAATAATCTTAAATGAATGATATAAGATTATTTTCACTTTAAAAGCATCGCGAAAAATAATAAACTTATCAAAATATAAAATCTTGATAAAATCATTAATCATTTGTTTATTAATGAAAACATATTAAACATTTATAATATTATCATTAATTTTTTCGCGCACAAAATGATGAGCGATGTTAATGTGTTTAATGTGAATATAAAATTGAACGTTTTTTATAAAAGCGATTGCGTTTTAATTGTTTTCAAAGATTATAATAATCTTAACATTTAAATTATTAAATCGTAAAAATTGATTAAAAAGGTTTTTCAATCAAATAACTTTTTTAATAATTTACATTTAATCGATATATTTTATTTTATAAATGAATAATATTATAATAATTTAATATTTGTTTGATTAATTAATAATGTTATTATTCAAATTGAATAAATAATCGAAAATAAATCTTCGAATTAAATTTTCAATTTAATCAAAATTAATATAATCAAATAAATTCTTTAAAGAATTCTTATACACGAATTTATAATGTATCATGTTTTTAAAATATCGAAAAATTCGAATAATCGTATTTTAATGCGTTGAAATAAAGTTAATTGAATATCGATTAATCAAAAAGATAATATAAACGATATTAAGACGATTTTTAATATAACGTATATGAGAGAATTTATAACAAATTGATATTTTTTATAAAAATTTTGAAAATCACGTAATTCTTTTTAATAAACGTTAATTTACGATTAATTTCGAATAATATATTGATAAAAGTGAGATTTTAACATTTGAAATGATTAAAAAAACGTGTGATATACGTTTTTTATCTCAAACGAATAATATTATTATGACGATTTCTTTTAACGATCATGTTCAAATAAAAGACATATAATCTCAAATCTGATATGTGAAATTTGACGTTTAAAACATCTTTGATTCGTTTAATAATAATTTTATTGCGATTTATAATTAAGACATTATCGACGTAAAACGTTATAATGATTTCTTTTTTAAAGTTTATAAACATATTATCGTTTAATTCGATGAAATTAAAATCGAATTTTTTTATATAAATCGAAAAATGTTGATATCAAATTTTAAAAGATTATTTTAAATTATAAAGAGTTTTATTCAATTTATAAATCTTAATATTATTTTTATTAAAATCGTCAAATTATTATATATAAATGTTTTTTTAAATATCGTTATAAAGAAAAACGATTTTAACGTTTATTTATTTTGTATTTTAATTTATAATCATCGTAAACGCAAAAATCGTCTTATAATTTATAAACTTTATTATCGATGCGAAAATGTTATAATAATTACGATTCTCTTATTATTCGAATTCTCGAATAATTCAACGTGTTTTATAACGAATAATTTTTCTTTTAAAATCTCGCTTTATAATGTAAATTCAACGATTTTAAAAAACACGAATTCTTAAAAACGTTTGAATAAAACATTAAATGTTATTATTTATAAAAAACTTATATTTATCTCGCATATTAATCTTTCAATTTATATAAAACAAATTATTAAAAATCGTTTATTTATAAATTATAAGTTTGAAAATGTTAAATTTATTAATATAATTCGTAAAAAGAATAAAGATAACGAAAGTTTTCGTTAAAAAATTAAACGATAAATTATAAAGATTCGAAATAATAAAATTTGTTGAAAATCAGCCTTTTGCGTAACGTATATAAGATTAATTTTAAGGTTAATCTTAAGGTTAACTTTAAAATCAATCGTGTCTTGATATTGTTTTGACGAATAAGTTTAAAAACACGATTTCTTCGTGTTTCTTACATATTCAATCAATTTATATACGATATTTATTATATATTTTTTGATAAATTATGAGCCCGATTTGTGACGATTAAAAAAATAACATTTATTTAAATCGTACTTCTCATATGAATATTTTATTAATAATGATTTAAAATAGATCATTATTATATTGTGACAATCCGTTTTTTTTGATTCGTAATTTCCGACGAATTGGGCTGTCGCAATTCAAATACAAAAAATATTAAATTAAATCCCTTCACATAGGGCATTCCGTCTCATATCATTAAATCACAAGTCTCTTCGCATAAAGCATTTCGTTTCATATTATCGAGTCACAAATCCCTTCGCATAAGATATTTCGTCTCATATCATCGAGTCATAAATTCCTTTGCACACGGCATTTCGTCTCATATCATCGAACATCTCATTCTTTTTCAAATACAACTACAAAATATCGAATCAAATTCCTTCGCATAAAGCATTCCGTCCCATATCATCGAATTACAAGTTTCTTCGCACAAGGCATTTCGTCCCATATCATCGAGTCACAAGTCCCTTCACTCAGAGCATTCCGTCTCATATCATCGAACATCGTATCTCTTTAAGTCCCTTCACATAAGGCATTTCATTTTATATCATCGAACATCGTATCCTTTCAAATTTCTTCACATAAACATCAAATCCCGAATTTAACGAGCTTCTTATAATAAAAAAGAAAAACAAATTTTTACTTTTTATTAAGCTTTTTATAATGAAAAAAAAAAAAGTCTTAAATTTATCGAGCTTTTCACAAACAAGAGAATCAAATTTTAAAGGTTTTTTAAAATAATATAAAAAACGCCCTTGATTAAGACGTCAAATCCCAAATTATTATTGAGTTTTTTATATCATAAAAGGGAATAAATTTTTACATTAAAGCAATTTCGCGTATTATTAAGGAAAATAAGTCTCGAATTCAACGAGCTTCTCATATAAAGGGGATTACGTTTTTAATTAAAGTGTTAAATCTCAAATTATTATTGAGTTTCTCATATCATAAAGGGGAACAAGTTTTTATATTAAGACAACTTTTCATATTACAAAAAGAAACAAATCTCTATATCAGAGCGACAATTCTCAAATTTTAATTAAGTTTTCGTATTAAAAAGGGAAGCAAGTTTTTACATTAAAGCGACATCTTTCAAATTTCTATTAAGCTTCTCGTATTACAAAGGAAAAAAAGTCTTTACATCAAAACATCGTAAAGTGTTGTAAAAGAATATTCTCGTATCAAAAAGGATAACAAATTCTTACATCAGAGCGACATCTCTTAAATTCCTATTGAACTTCTCATATTACAAAGAAAAAAAAGTTCTTACATCAAAACATCGTAAAGTGTTATAAAAAAATGTTTTCGTATCAAAAAGAATTAAAAGTTTTTACATCAGAGCGACATTTTTCAAATTCTTATTGAGCTTCCCGTATTACAAAGCGAAAAACAATTTTTATATTAGGACATCGTAACGTATCGTTATAGAAAAATGTTAAGATAATCGTATACGTTATCTTTTGACGTTATAGAAAAATGTTGAAAATCGATCTTCTGCGTAACGTACGTAAGGTTAACCTTAAGGCCAGCCTTAAGATCAATCGTGTCTTAACATTGTCTTGGCGAATAAGCTTACAAATACGATTCTCTCGTGTTTCTTATATACTTAATTAACTCATATACGATATTTATTATATATCTTTTGATAAAATTCTTATAATTATTAAAGATCTTTTGAATAATCTCATATTCGAGATGTTTTCGCATAATTCTCATTTTAATAAATTTCGAAGATATCGATAAAGAAAAAGCGATAATAAATTTAACGATTAATATAACAAATTTAATAAATGTTATAAACACACGCATTATAATAACGACAAAATAAAATATTTGAAAACGATTAACGATTAACGATGAAATATTCATTGATAACAATTAATTTGATGATTTAATCGAAATTATAAAATTCAACGTTTAATAATATAATAATACGTTATTTATTTAATATCTCTTTTATAACGAATATTAATATAAAAAAACGTTAACGTTTATTTAAAAATTTATAAATTTCAATCTTCTCTTCAAGATTTACGAAATGTAAACATTTTTTAACAAAATGTATATCATTAACGCGAATAATCTTTTTTTTAATTAGATTATAAAAATGAAAAATAAATTCGCCTTTATAATTTAAAAGAATATACTTTTCGTTTTTATTCATAAACTTCTTTTAAATTCGCTTTAAAACGTAAACAATGAAATTAATAATATATAAATGAAAAAAAATAGATTTGCGATAATAAAAGATCTCGAAAAATATAATAATGATTTTGATATTAAAAAAACGCATCGTTAAATAATTAATTATAATCATTATTTCAAATCAAAAAGATTTATTGAAATTAAAATTTAACAAAATTGAATGCATTTTATTCATTAAAATTTAATTAAATCGCTCGACGATTTTATTCATTTCGAAATTATTTATAA
>WOGZ01000423.1:0-24530 GCA_009733775.1 Alectoria sarmentosa
CTCTTCCTCTTCCTCTTCCTCTTCCTCTTCCTCTTCCTCTTCCTCTTCCTCTTCCATCCTTACTATCATTTGCCTACCTGTTTGCTCAACATCTGTCCATCTCAAATATATTCAAGTGCGAATCCTCATCTCTCTATGAGCTGGAGCAAATTCTTTCACTTTCCTTCGATCAGCACCATCTACATCGACATCTACACCTACACCCGCTGCGCCTTGACTCAACAGGCCATTGACTGCTTCCTCCTCTCCATCCACCACTCCAACGACACTACACTCAAGCCTCTCTGGCCCTGCAGCATTTCGCCTTGAGATACTTTTCTCTTCATATTCTTGTCCAATTCATCTGATCAAAGTACAATCTCCGTTTAAAAATCCTGGCCAAAGGCCCTTCTTTTCTGCGACAGAACAAAGACGTAGGTCGTCCTTGTTCACACAACATAGCGGCCCATTCCAATGCCCTCCTGCATCGCTAACGCTGACAAAGTCAGCACCTGCCACCAAAGCCAGGACGCTCGAGTGGTCTTACAGTCATTCCGCACGCACATCCATTCGACCGCTATGCGGCCTGCACTTACCATAATCGGTTGCGTGACATTGCTACAGCTGGCTATGTCGCAAGGTCACGGTATTGAGTTGCCTCTTTCCGCATCCGAAAGCAAAGTGCTGACTCAGGATGATCAGACCATTCAAAACATCATCACGCAAAACGACAAGAAGTCTGCTCAGATGTCGTCACCGATGTTGTCACTGATGTAGCCTATCTTACCTATGACTCTGAAGACGTCATCGTGTACGTTAACGACGCAAATCAGCCTGTATCTACAACCACAGTACGAGCGCCTTCCCCCCAGTCTACACCATCTTTGAGTCGCGAGACATGATTCGAGAGCAAACGACTCGTTTTCAGATTGTGCCTATTGCCCCAAAGAAGTCATGCTGACTTCGAAATGTGCAGGTGTACAAGGGACTTGTGCCACACACCCAGGCACCATCAACTTCTACCCCTCCCGCTCCTGCCTCCGAATCACCTCCTAGCTCTCCACCGCCTCCAGCTGAGTCACCGTCTGCCCCTCCAGCTCCTTCCCCAGAACCGCCCTCTTCCCCGTTTCCAGCGCCGGTCCCAGCGCCTGTCCCTCAAGCAACAGAAGCAACAACCCCAACGCCTTCACCTGACCTGAGCCCCAACCCAAGTCCCGAAGAATCTGGCTCAAGAGGTCCAGGTTTCAGCTCCGCTGTAGCGTACACTCCATATAACGCCGACCAATCCTGCAAAAGCACTTCGCAAGTGGCGGCTGACTTTCAAAAAATCAGCGACTATGAGGTAGTACGTCTGTACGGAACAGACTGCAATCAGATTAGCAATGTAATCGCAGCTACGCACAGCAGCGTCAAGCTTCTTCTCGGAATTTTTGATATCAATTCCATACAGAGCGAAGTCCAAATAATATCCTCGGTATGGCTCGTGTCGGCGTTGTTTTGTCATAGCCCATATCCCTTCATCGCCAGACATGTTCCAGGAGTAGTACCTTTGTTTCGCCTTCAATCCACTCCCAAAACCTGACCTGTGACTCAATCTGCATTCTGACGGAGAGATGCTAACTCGAGATGTCCGATAGGCCGTCAACGGCCAGTGGTCTCTTGTGAACAGTGTCAGTGTCGGTAATGAGGTGTGTACGTTTCGGAGCTGATTTTTATTATTTGGTATTGGAATAGAGTCGCAAGACATGTTTTGGAGGCAAGAGAACCTTTCTGCTCCCAAGACCTGTCTTGCAACTCCGTCCTCTGCCACGAATAGGCAATGCTGACTTCGCAATCCACGTAGCTAGTAAACACGGGGCAGGCATCGGCATCGCAAGTCGTTGCCGCAATTGGGGCTGCTAAGGCTGCTCTTAAAGCTGTCGGCTACAATGGGCCAATTGCTACAGTTGATACCATGAGTAAGCATCTTTGTGCCAGGCTTCCCTTCCCGTTTGGGGCCGCAGTCTGATCCGCTAGACATGTCGTGAGAGAACGTTCTGCTCCTCTTGCTAATTTTGAACCATATCTATTTCGTTTTATCTTCACATCGAGGACGATAAGCTGAATTGGAATACTCCAGTGGCCATGAGAAACAACATAGAGCTTTGCACCGCTTCCGATTTCTGTGCCATCAACTGTCACGCTTTCTTCGACGGCAACACCTTACCAGAGGACTCCGGGCAATTTGTGCAAAATTGGGTCAAGCAAATTTCAGAAGCTGCAGGAGGAAAAATAACCATCGTGACTGAGTCAGGGTGGCCCCATCAAGGTTCGTATATTTCGGAGTCCTTCTTCCCTACTTGGGACCAAGGCCTGAGTCACAAGACTTGTTTTGGGAGCAAGCGGGTCCTTTTACTCCTGAGATCTGTTTCTTAATTCACGTTCCTGGCTTGACGAAGCAATGCTTACTCCGAACTCTGCGTAGGAGACCCGAACAACGTACGTACATTTTGGATTTGACCCTTCTTATTTGGTATTGAGATTGATTCACAAGACGTGTTCCGGGAGCAACCCGACCTTTTCTAATCCCGAGACCTGTCTTACAACTCAATCATCTACCCTGAAGAAGCGATGCTGATCCCGGAATGTGCGTAGAAAGCCATTCCGAGTCCGGAAAATCAAGCTGCGGCCATTGCCAGCTTGAAAGCGGCTTTTAGTGGCGGCTCAAATCTGGTTCTGTACAATTCTTACGATGATCTATGGAAGTCGGATTCGGCGGATACTTACGGGTAAGTTTTTTTCTTGGCGATGTCATGAGCTGCATCGTGTACTGATTTGGAACCAGAGCGGAGAAGTATTGGGGAAGTAAGCACCCTTTCTGAATTATTTCTTCCTCTCTCATATTCTGTTTCGAGTCTTAGGACACGTCTGAGGAGCAAGACACTCCTCAAACATGTATACAGACTCAAGAACGTGACTTCAGAGAAATGCTGACTCTGAAATGGTCTAGTGGTGGGAGATAGCCCTGGCTGATTTGCTTGGTACGATGGTTTTGAAATATTGATAACGCAAATCTAGCGTCTGACTGTGGTTTCTGTACACGATTATACGCTGGGTCTTGTGTATGTGTGACGTGGGAGATATTCTTGCAGTGGCGGCGCACCAAAGCGGTCGGCGTTGCTTTCCCATGATATCCCATTTGTTTTGTAAGGTGGATGATCTTTGATAATGCCTCGCCTGGGCAAAGGGAGCTTTCCAACGTTGTATTCATGTCCGTGCGAGAGGCCTACTGTGACATTGATTTGCTGCTAATTTTGCTGCTAATTGAAGCATTATTTCTTGCCTCTCGCAGTCGCACAGTATGACTGACTCTCTCTGTGGTAAGAAACTTTGTGCCCGAGAAAGTGCGCCCCAGCCTCAGTTGATCGTCCCCGTTTCTCCGGCATCCCCAGCGATCTTCGCCATGGAAAATGGCTCCCCATCCACAACGTGTAGCAGGGCTGTTGCTTCCCCTTGTCACCAAGTCGGAAAGCCGTGCAACTCGGGTGGGAGACAAGTCAGGAGTAGCAGCAAAGCCATGGCTGAAGACCTACAGTGAGATCATCGCTGGGATCCCTCTTATCATATCAAAGTTTCTGGTATCATTCTTTTTCGAGATGTCTTAAGCATTGCTTTGTAACCAGTTGGCCTCCACCGTCGTCACCTCCCCCTCCACCTCCTTCCACCCCCCTTCCGCCACAACCAACTTGCCTCGGTAGCCGTAACCCAAACACTCCTATTTCCTCCCTCCTCACCCTTTGCAGCTGCGGCCACCATGCCCTCAACAACCCTCCCCTGATCCATCAGCCCCCAAAGTCCCTCACACAAATCCTCTCCCTCTCGTCCAAAGTCGCCTCTGCCGAGTCTATACAGTACCCGGCCGAGCGTCTGGTACGCGATGCATCGCTGAGCGGGGTATGCGCTGCGTGCTAGATGTGCGAGCTCGGGAACTGTATAACCAGCAGAGGATGGGGCATGGGCGTGGTGGTGGAGACCTTTCGATTGAGGGATCTGAGCGGAGAGGCGGGGTGGGAGAAGGTGGCCCCGGAAATCGAAACGGAGAGATGACGGGGTGAAAGATTCTTGTTTTGCAGAGTACACGGATTCTTTCTCTGCCTTGGAGTCGATTGGAGTCATCCAGGCCATGGCGGAAGGATCGGAGGGGAGGGAGGGAAAGTAAGTTGAATGGAGGGCGGAGAGAAAATTGGGATCTGAAGGGTCGAGATCAAGTGGTTTGGGTGCGTGAGGGAAGTGCATGTCTGGTGGTGGTGGGAGAGGAGTCTGAGAGGCGGGCTGCAGGCCTGGGGGTGGATGCAGTGGTGGAGCATCTGGATCTGAGGAGAGTGCTGGGTTTTTCTTGGCTGGGGTGACGGTGGATGTTGGCTCTCGTTCTGCTTCTGATGCATCAAAAGCGACTTTTTTTGCAGATGCCCTGTATGGTGAGGATGGCTCGTCCTGATCTGGATGCATCTCACTCCTTGAATCATTTTGTCCCTCGTCGATATTCGCTTTTTTTAGCAATCTCTCGATGAGTGACGGGCTCAGCCCTCCCAGGAGTTCTTTCCTAGCCTCTTCGATCTCCTCGTCTGACAATTGCGCGAGTCTTTGCTTGTTCTCTTGGTCGATTGATGGATCAAGGACTAAGTGCCCATTTGGTATAGATCCATTTCCACTACTGCTCCTTTGCTGTGAGAGGGGTGGTGATACGATATTGGAGTCGCCATGCCTTTTGGGCTGGCGGGCGTCTTGGACCTGATTTTTGGTCCTCTGCTTGAACTTTGAGGGACCAGTCCTGGTCTTGTGTGCTGGAAAACCAGTCTCGGAACTCTTGATTCTGGGTGGTGCTGGGGGTCCGGCATCTGATGAAGCCGTTCGCTCTTTGACATCTCCTATAAGGCCAAGATTGAAGCCAAGAACCTGCGCTGGTCCGGATGAGTGGACTCCATCAGGTTCATCGTCCGAGTCCAAATCGATATGAAAGCGTTCACCTCGCACTGCCATCGTGAAGTCGATCTAGAGGATCAAGGCAATCATGCCGCTCCAACGCAGTCGAAAGTACGAGTACTGTGTGTTGCGAGCATGCCCTGAAAGACAGAAAAGAGACGGCTGTGTCAAGTGTCCAACTAGACGTCATCGCCATCGATGCAGAACTCTAGCGTGTGCTTGGTCACCTAAAGCGGCTTAGCGTAGTGCTACATGGTACCACTAGTAATAAATTCCTTCTACGGAGGTCAGCACCAAAAGTCCAGGACAGCGCTAGTAGTAGCCCTAAACCTACTTTACGTTCGGAAGACAACCCTAAGTAGAACTTTTCTTGCGAGCGCGTAAAACGGGATTTTGGGACATCTTTCGGGAATGGTTCGGGTATCAAGCCTCATATTGGGCCGGGACAGGCGCAGCTCCGAAGCACTCTCCAGTACGTTGTCTGGGCAACCCTCCAGGCTGTTATCCGAAATCTTGAGGCAGGAGTCTTGGCGTCCAGGACTTTTGGTGTCGACCTGTGTAGACACTTTGTTTCAATTGATTTCCACCCAACCTACATTAGGAGCTTAGGTACCTATGAGTCTATGACCACACGGAAAATAGAGTTTAGCCGCTTTACGCGACGCCACACTTGGGTACTTTACTCTGAGTACTTACTTTACCATACCTTAGGTAAGCCCGAATTGGAAGAGGGCTCTTGTTTTAGTATTACCTTACTTCTGCTCTGTACTAGTACAGTAGTACTTAATCTTTAATCCTAATCCTGGCGTTGCAACTTCACAAATCACAACCACAGACAAGTTGAAGATGGCTATCTGACTCAAGGCAACAATCAACTTCAATAATCATTCCTCTTAGATACTTGATTATCACAATCAGAATTCTTGATCAATCTTGACCCAGAAAACCCCCCTTTGCATCTATCTAGAGGTTGAACAAAACGTTAGCTACTAAAAGGATTCGAGGACAGAGGCTCTGCTAATTGATGATCATGATCCGCAGGAAATGAATGACTGACGGCGGCACTATCTTTGGCCAACAGATTCAAATCTATCTACTCTAATTGGTTGGACTGCGAAGGAGTCAGCAAGACAAGAGAGGCCCCCCCTCCCCCCCCCCTTTCCTTTCGGTCCCTGGAAGCTGGCCTTTTTCCTGAACCAACTTGCCCTCGTTACACCTTGGAGGTCTGATCTGATGGTGGATGAAGGTGGAGCTTTGCCCCTCTGGTCCTCGGGCTACTGTCACCCATTTCACTCCTCTTCCCTCCTAGGCCGTCGGCAGCGGCCAAGCCTGACCAATTCCATACGCCCCGTAAATTACTTAGCCCCACGGTCAATCCAGAATTCAGATGATGTGTTCCCAGTCTGCCGACGCTTTTTTTGAAAAAAAAAGAGTCGTCTGTCTGTGCTGCTGCTGTGTCAAACCTAGTAGTGCTTGCCTCCTTCCGCCCATAGAATTCCAACCAAGCCCCATATCCTCCAATTTTCTACCATTCTCACTCTTTCTCTTCCTTTTTACTCTCTCATCCGCCGCCTATCTTCCTCCTCTTCACTCGATCCGTCTCTTTTCGTACTTGTTGAAGCCCAATTTTCCAGTGTATGCTCGGCTAATCTATCCAGATTTTCGGTAGACAGAGTTCAACACTGCACACAAACCTTTGATCCGTCGCCCATTCCCTCTCCAATCTTCTCGAGGCCTGTCATCGCGCCTTTTGAAGCTATTGCGACGCTCACGCCTCGACAACGTGTCCTTGTCTTGGCCGGCCCGACCGTAGCAAAGCGGTGTCGGATAAATTAGGCTCGCAGTCTTAATCTCACTCTGAAATTGTGACGGTTTCTACACTCTTCTTACATTCGGAAATCGGGTGGTTTGTGGTGGTGGTTGTGGAGCAAGATGTCGGCAGCAAGGGAAGTTGATGCAAATCGAGGGGAGAGCACCTCGCCTGGCCTTTCCTCTCCACCCTCGCCCAACTCGCCAACACGGCAAACGGCAACGGCAACAGGGCGCTCTCATACCAACAACAACAACAACACCAACAATGATAATGCGGCCTCGTTGCAAGCAAATGCTCAGATTGAAGGAAATGATGGAGGAGGAGCAGTGACATCGCTAAATTCCATGGGCGCTAAGAATGCAGCTGCCCCTCCAAGGAGACCGCGCAAAAAGAAAGACCCTGAGAGCAAACCGGCAAGCAGCAACAACCATAACCACAACCACAACAACGACAATGCATCCACTGCCACTGCCACTGATGGTCAAGAACAAAGGCCCAAGAAAGCCCGTGCTGCCAGAGGTACTTCGGAACAATACAAAAGGAGGCAACAGAAGCAGCTGCAGCAACAGCAGGCTGCCAGAGAAGCTGAGGCGCTTCAAGTCTCCCGCCAACTCAAAATCTCCCATTCCCTTTCCCCCAAATCCCCGGCTGTCCACCCCCAACACCAAAACGGAAATAGTGAAGCTATTCCCACCCAACCAAATCCCGCTCACCAAAATATCCTGCCCACTATACGACCAGTGAGTGGCCAGAATTACGACCCAATCAGATCTTCCACAGTAGCACCTCGTCCAAGCTCTCCATTGGCAACACCGCCCACGCCTCAGAGGCCTTACAAATTTCCAAGCGCGACTGCGTCGCCGTCCATTCATAGTATGATTGAGCAAACAAGTGCACCGCCTCTATATTCCTACCCTCAACCACGTAAGCGCGACAACGACACCAGAACAGCATCTCCACCTGAGCCAAAGCGACCCCGCTTATCTCCGCCTTTGCCTGTCACTACCCAGCAGCCTGCCAGACCGTCACCAAGAGACATTGCCCCTGCAATATCCAATACATCAAATTCTAACACAATTAACATAATGGATACCGACACAGATAAGCCCAACGCACCTGTCAACAAGACCACTTACAACGTCAAGAAACCAAGCCCGAATGCAAGTACCGCTGTCTCATCTTCATCCCATTCACCCAAACCGTCCCGTCCCAAAGAGACCCAGGTCGCCATCTCCTCAGGCAGTGGTCTTCTGTCTGGCTCAATCTTCGGTGGAGGAATTGATAGTACCGCACCAGAGAAGACTGCGCCCACAGTCGTTCTCAATGTGCCTCTCACTGGCGACAATCAGTATGTCAATTTCACTCGCTTGGCCGAAGAAAGATACGGCTTCAACGCGCTGCATCCCCGCCTGGCAGCGCAGCGCGAAAGACTTGCTCGTGTCGCTGCAGCGGGCGCTGCTCTCGAGAATGCTAACAAAAGCGGTGGTAACTCCGGCTCAGGTGATGAAATGTCTGTTGACCTCTCCGACGGGGAAGCTGATAATAGCAACGTCGAAATGGGAGGAGTCAACGATGGCGAGAGAATCCAGAAGTCTGGGGAAGAGACTGGCGAAGCTGGTGTGTCGAAGAAGCCGAGGAAGAGGACGATGAAGGAAGACATGTACGATAAAGAAGATGACTTCATCGACGACACGGAGATGATTTGGGAGGAGCAAGCTGCTGCTAGCAAGGACGGGTTCTTCGTTTATAGTGGTCCTTTGGTTCCTCCGGGACAAGAGCCTCAGGTTGAGAGGTACCTACCACCGTTTTCCAATCCCTGATCCTTGTACTGACCTTTTGTAGAGCCGATGGCCTACCCAAACGTGGTCGCGGTAGTGGCAGAGGGCGAGGAGGAGCTATCAGAGGCGCTGCCAGAGCAGCTGCGACTTCCAAAGACGGAGCGAAAGTGCCAGGGAGAAAGCCACGCGTGACGAAAGCGGCCAAAGAGCAAATGGAAAGAGAAAAGGCTCAGAGAGAGAACAGCCTGGCTGTCCTTGCATCGAAACCTGCGCTTACGCCTGCTCCGGCTTGAATGAGTTCACCCTCTGTGAGGCCTGTTCCATCTGGATGTTGTCTACTATCAGTGTCGGCCCTACAATCAGGCTTCGACATACTGTATTGCTATCGAGATACGACTTTCAATTGCATGGCCTTCTCGGCTCAAGACTCGTGGTCTGGGCGAATGACCACCCCCAGCAGTTGTTGAATTACTCTTTTATTTACTTCGGGACGATTGTCCACTGTAAGACTTGGAGTCACGAGGTGTCCATTTTCTGGCTACGAGTCGCTGGATGCCAGAATGAGAGAAGGCTTTTGACTTGGGGAGAGGATTGTACGATACGAGCTTGAGGTGAATTAGCCCACGACAGTTCAGATGGCCCTACGACCGGTCAGCTGTTCAACGACGGGTTCTATGGCCTACGAAGTGTTCCATGTTCCCTTCATTTCTTCCAAATTCGCGTTTGTTCTCATGAGCGAGCATGGTATGCATGTAATGATAGGTGACGCTTGCATAGATAGCCAGACAGAACATCAGAGCTTTACTCCATCGTGCAGCACTGACTTGCCGACGCAGTCCTTTGACATGGGGGGGGGGTGTGACTCGCAATTCTCTAGGTCTTTTGGCTTTGCAACAGTAACATTTCCGCTTCTAATTGCAAGGCAGCTACAATGACTTCATCTACCTGACCTGCTTTGAATTCGTCTGCATCCTTGTCATACCCTCGTCGCGAATAGATCGGAAAATGCTGGCAACAGCCCGCTCCAGCTATCAAACCCGCCGCCACCCCGAACCCTCGTCACCAAAAACTTCCACCTCAACCGGAACCTGAGCATACACACACCTTCAAAACCCACCAGCCCAGCATCATTAGCAAGACCCTGCCGACCGCACCCCGCCCCCTCCAAGCCCCACTTGCCTCTGCAGACGACGTGCTCCCAGAAGATCCAGACCCACTCCCACTCCCACTCCCACTTGCCCCATAAAATCCGGCAGGCGGATCACCCTCACTCGGCTGCGTCCCCTCGCTGGCCGGTGGGCAGCCAGGAGCAGGCGTATACTCCGATGGAGGCGCGTAAGGGAGGAATTCCGTGGGTGGTGTTGGGCACACATCGGCCGCCAGCGCGTGTGGGAGGATTGACGTTGGGAATTCGGCTAACGCTGCGGGGTGATTCGTCGTCGTTGATGTTGTCATCGTTTGGTTTGCGTTGGTTGTTGGTATTGAGGTGGTGGGGAGAGGGAGGGTGACGGTGAAAAGGATTATTGTGCTGAGATGGAGGGAGCGCATTGTGGATTGGCAATGGGGTATGTGCTCTCTGAGTTGAAGCGTTTGCTTGGACAGTATTCTTAGAGCGAGATAGGAGGAAGGAGGTGAGGGTTGTCGAGAAAGATTGGAGAGAGGATTCGTTGAGGCGGTGTAGGTTTGTGGAAAGTGGAAAGCAGATTGAAAATTGCAAAAGGGCATGCCGAAAGTGAAGCGCGGAGCCCATGCATGCATGCGACTTATTGATTTTGACCCATGGGGCTGCCACACGGTTCATGCACCTTCCTGAAAGCTAACAAGTCCCTTCTTCAAAACTATTCAGGCGGCTTTTTTGAATACTTAGCAACTTGAATGCCAAGCCTTTTTGGGCGCTGGTGCCCAATTACCACCCAGGTCGAAAAGAAAGGAAAGAATAGGAGGACAGAAAAAAAAGAGAGAAAAAAAAGGAACAGCTCAACGGACAACGCATCAACTAAGATGAAGCGGATGAAGCAACCCACAAGGCAAGGCATGACACGTGACGTGATATTGTCTGACAAGTACGGAGGTCTGCACCAAAAGTCCTGGACGCCAAACCCTGTATATGCCACCTTGAAAGGTCACATACCTGAGCAGAACCCTAAAAGACTTCTCAAAAACACCTTCAAATGCCCAAATCTAGGGGCGAATCCCCCTAAAACTACGCAATTGGTTTTTCCACGACTCAGAGTCATAGGAGCCTTTTCCAGTTAGAAAACCGTCATGTCCAGGACTTTTGGTGCAGACCTCCGTACAATCACGTAAGTTTTTCATACACTCGCCAGAACAAAGCCATGTTAGCAGCAACTATCAGATCTAGCATCTGCAGACCTTCAGGCTCGATTATCAATTTACCCAGCTTCGCTTCTTTTCCTCCAAAACCACCACCTGCGTGCTCTTGCCCGAGCGACAAATCTAGGCGCTCTTCAAATTCCACCTCAGGCGCAACGTATCCGGTGCCGTGCGTATCCTTGGCTTCAAAGGAAGAGGAAGAGTGCCGTCGATGCTGATGCAGGAACAACGAGGAGCACTTGGCGTCTCTTGGGATTCCAGGCACGATGCTTTTCGAAGCAGGAGATCCGAGTGTCCTTGAGCTTGGTAGATTGAAGCGCAATTCGCTGACCTGCACTGAATGCATCCCTGGTCCGAAGCTTGGATTCGAAGAGGCATACGAATGCTTGCATCTGAAAGATCGGCCTGCTACGCCTGTAGTGAACTCGCAGACACCATCCCAAGGACTTTGTAAGATGTAGCCTTTTTTAGATCCCGAATTTACCTCAAGCAAACCATTTTTAAAAGAGCGGTTTGAGTCAGTAGATTCTGAGCTCTGGTGGCTGTGTCTCGGAAGGTCGAAGCTTGGCTTTGTTCCCTGGTAAATCAACGTGGAGTCAGTGGATTCAGGTCTGTACCTTTGATACCAACTCATTGCGTGTCCAGATACCTGCAAATCGCGTTGAAAATAAAATTTCTCTCCTGCAGCCGTGATGGGCGTGTGGCTGTCACGAGTACCATTCGACTTGTTCGCAACAGTGAGTCCTTGTTTGGCAAATGAATTGATGGGATCAATGAATTTTGAGTATCCGTGGGTCAAAATGCGAATAGATATTCCGGGGCTGGATTCGCCAAATCCACTGACTGTAGGCTTTGTGCCCTTGCTCGATATTTTTCCCACGTTCCATTGCTCGTTATTATAGCGTCTTATCAATGACAGTGAAGCGGATTGTAGGTCCTTGGCATTTGAGCCGTCCTTCATTTTCCTATTGACATCATGCCAAACAGAGTACGCAATTGGTTTGCGGCGTAGAAATCTGGAATGACGACCATTTGCAACAAAGGAATCTTTCAAGCTGGCTGCAAGCGGCCGAGGAGGAACCATAGGGAGGTTGTCTTTACCTCCGGAAAATGGCCTCGGAGGCAACCTCGGAAGTGTCCCGGCAGGCTGCTCTGACCACCTCCTCAGATCAATATTTTGTCTCTCGGGAACATCATGGAGAGGTGGATTGTCAACAGAAAGGAAGAGTTGATTCATCGGGCGCGGCCCAAGAAGCTTTCGATCTGGTAGTGGTGGGTTTGCATCCATGCGCCGATGCTCGTCCACGTTGCCCTGGCTAACAGGCTTTCGTCCAGCTGGCAGATTGCCTGTTGGGCCGCTCGAATAAGTTTGGAAATAGGGATTGACTTCTGGCGGGGGTTGTGGATGATCACCCAAGCCTAGTATCGGGCTTGATGGCAGCGGTTTCCTCCGGACACCAACTGCCCTGTTTGGGATTGCAGGCTTTCCACAACCATCATCCTCGTCTGGAAGATCGTCGCAGTCCTCAACGGAGCTGAGGAGCTCATTGTCCTCTAGCCTGTCTAGATGCATGTAGTAAAGCGAGCTCTGCACATCTTGCGCGGTAACAATCTTCTGTTGGGGCTTCCTAGGGAGAGTTCCGGAGTCAGCATTACTTCTTCTGAGGCAGAAGCCCGGGCAACGAGACCGTTCGGAAGGGTATCAAAAGCCATTTGCTCCCGGAGCATTCCTTGCAACTCGAAAGACGCGCGTCATAGGATGGATAGACTCCGAAATGTACATACATGGTAGTGAGGAAAACATCTAGCGTCATTAGCTCCTTGCTATTAGGATCGGATAATGAGAAGCAAATACCGTGCGATCCAGGCACACGTGCGATGTAGAGCACAAGCGGCTGTTGCAAGTCGGCTGTGTGTAGGGGCTGGTCCGGTGGATTATCTGCAAGATCTATTATTGTTGCTAGCGATCCTGCCTGAATTGGTTTCGCCATGGAAGATGAATGAGGTAAATCCCGAATGGCAGTGAGTGGTTGGACATAAGTGAGCGATGACTGTGTCGAGATGTCATGGAGTTGCGACTATTCTCCGGTACCAAGTGAATGTAGATGCCTGAACATGACCTGGCGTAATGCTGCACCATCTACAGTTGTGGAGTGTTTCTCGCTGATCAACAAGGGTGCAAGAAGGCGACTGAGGAGGCGTGTGATGCATGGTTGAGGGAAATTGTGACAATGTATTTGGGTGAAAGTGAAGATGGAGATGGAGATGGAGATGGAAGATGGTGATGTGTGTGGACTGTGGTGATGTACGAAACATTGGTTGTGTTGATGCTCAATTGCTCAACGAGAGTGAGACGAAAATAGCGACTACTAGAGCAGCACGAGGATCCCTTAGAGACTAGAGTACTCTTGGAGTGCTTGACGCTGGCTAAAGCGGCGACGCCCGCAGTTGCCAAAACCCGTGCCAACCAACCTCTTGCTTGTGTTTGTTGATCTTGATCGCCCAATCCCAAATGACTCCGCCTCGTCCAAGTCCGCCTCCAAACTGTGCTTTGTCCGCATTGTGGAGCAAGAGCTGTAGATCGAGCGTGGATGCTATTCATGGCTTCGACAGCAAAGGAAATGCCTCAGCAAACTCTACTCTCTATATGAGCAGACGCTACCAGGAATTGGCAATGCGGATTGATTCTCTGCTAATTATCATCATTTCCCATCTACACACTCAAACCATATAATGGATACCTAGCGATACTTGAAAGCGTCAAGCACTGTCAAGTCTAAGCAAATTCAAGCAGCACATCTCTCACCAGTGCTCATTATGCAAGGCAATTTTCCATCAATCAATTACGCTCTCGACAGAGGCTCCCCTGAAGCGAGCTCCAACCCGCCTCCGGCTTCTTATCCGCTTATGAAGAGCTACCAATCCCTGCACCTGAAGCAAATCTCTTCAAAAGCCCAAATTGTCACCTTTGACCAGCCGCACCCAACCCATCCAACCTACAATATCGAAACAACCAGCACCTCTTTCTTAGGACACAAGCCTGATCTTGCCATCTCTCGCGAGCACAACAAAATCTCCCAGAAAGTTGCACAAGGAAACTTCGAGAAGTACAACCCCGTCTCCAAGATCAAGTATCGCGAATCAAACAAGGTAGAAGAGCTTCGACTGGAGAACCACCATACGCAACGCGTCATTGGAACCATTGATGGGATGCCATGGGGTTGGTGGCAGCCGTCGCAAGTGGACAATCTACTGATAGAAATACTGGCTCCATCGAACGAGCTCATCGCTCGATTTGTCTACTCGAACGATCATATTTTCTCCGACAAGGTCATCAAGTTTAGCACCGTGCTTGGGGAGCTCCAGGTCGATGAACAATACGCCAGCAACCAGACCATGCTGGACCAGGTTGTGTGCACGACAGTCACACTGATCGAGAGAGAGAAGCGAAGGCAACACAAGTTGAGAGGAGAGGAAGGGACGGCTCCAGTGGCAAGCTTGGAGGCCGGGATTGCCCACGCCGGTGACCTGGAAGTTGACGGACCTGCTCCTCCGTATGACGACGGAGTCATCCGGTAGAGGCGACTGACATGGCTCGACATGGCTCTATTGACGGCCTGGGAGATGGAATCGGTTGATTCAACCAGTCGATAGTCTTGATATGGATGAGCTTGCGCCTCTTTATGAATAATAGCGAAAGGATGAAATGTGGAACGGCTAGCTCAGGAGATATACTCATTGCAATGTACCATTTGCAACACTACACAAGCTGAATTATCAGCTTGTTCGTATCACCGATCGAACGAGTCAGCAGGGAGGTTTTTGAGGCAGACCTGTACGACGTCTCTTTCAGCCCTATGGAGAAGGTGGTAAACCGTTTCACCACTTGGCACTTGTATTTGATCCCCAATTCCCGTGCCAGAATCTTCAAAACCTGTAGAAGCATCATTCCAGCCATGGTTAGATACACAAGTGTACAAGCAATTCGCGATAATAGCTCACCAAACCTCCAGTCAAAATCCAAGAAATCGAAGCCAGAGCCCAAGAGCCCCAGTCCAGCGACATCTTCACCCGAAATCGCCGAGTCAGAGGAGTCAAAAAGTCAAGCGGAAACGCTTACAGCAAAGGTAATTTGGATTTCCCATAGATCATGTCTCGTCAGGAGTGTGAGAATCCTGAATGTATCGCAGTCCTCACCACCGCCCAAAGAGGATTTTGAATCCTACTACCTCAAACGGGTCACGGCAGAGTTCGCAGACGACATCGACAGACTGCGGAATGCTCCCGATTTCAACGAGAGATCTGTTCCGGTATTGATTGCGGCGCTGAAAGGGGGTTCGAAGGGGTTCAGTGAGGATGAGAAGGAGAAGCTGATCAAGGCAAGGTAGAAGCGGGGTGGCGAACTTTGATGTCAAGCGAAATCAATCTCTTCAAAGATGTCGACTAGCAAAAAGAGTTGTGTAAATTGCAAAGGTTTGACAAAATTAAAAATATAAACGCTGCGTATGGCAGTACGCAGTACTTGAATTTCCAAAGATTGGTTATCGGAGAATTGGGACATTGGCACGGTCACTTCTGGTAAAAGGCAAGGAGTGAATTCGTTACCACGTTCCCCTCCACGAAAAAATAATTCTAAAGTAAACTAATACTTAATTCTAAAATTTTCACAAAAAGAATGTTGTGTTGCTTCGGATGATCAAAAAATAAAAACGAAAAACAAAAACAGTGAAGGGGTAGCTACGGGATCTGTACATTTACTGCGATATTGAGTATGTGGCAGAGGTAAGTTGCCTGAGGAACTAGCAAAGTCGGGACTGGGCTAAAGAACTCGAGCCTTTTTGCAGACCGGGAACTTTCTACTCGGTACTAGCTTTTCAACAAATATCCTGGGGCTCTAAACTGCTACACTGCTGCTTGTTCTGGCAGTCTGACTTGTCGTAGCGGTCGATGGCAAGGGTTTCAATGCCTCGATTCGAGTGATTATGACCTCCTATTAGGCTATGTACACAGCAAATCGGCTCTGTCGTTTGTCAGAGCTTCACGTTCTAAGCTTCTACTCTTTCCGAACACCCCTTTCATGTCATAATGCCTGGAAAGCATTGGAAAACGCCTAGGATCTCGCCACAAGTCTCAAAATGTCCAGACCGAAGCAGCTCTATCAGAATTGCTCCAACACAATCCCGTATGCACAATTGCCAAGCGAATGCAGTGGCCTCTATGTAGAATGACCCAAACCATATTTACCAAAGTAAAGCGGAAAGACGTAGAAGTGAATGTTCTCTAAACATGGAAGCGAGTGTCTGGCTGGCGGATGGATTGTCGTATGAATTGCAGCGTGGTGGGCGCAGCCCAGTCACTGCGACGGAGAAATTATACAACGAGGAGCCCAGCCGTATTCAAGAAGTAGAGTGTATGTACTCTTTGCAAGGCCTCAGTCGATTGTGTACGGAAAACAGGCGTCTGATCGCTCGCTCGTTCCATACCGCGTGATCGTTAGCCTTCAACTCGGCGGTATGACGGTACCAAGAGATATCCTATTACCGGACGCAAGATTTCATCGCTGGGCTTCAGTGTCTGAGTGAGAAGCCAGGGTCGCACCTTCCCAGGAGTCGCTCTCGTCGATCGGGCTCCTCAAATCAGACGACACCGACGATGATGAGCCGGCAGTCCAGTCATCAGTGTCCTCTGTCCCCGAATCGAGGCTTACATAGCCCTTCTCTGCTGGGTCGTCCCCGACCTCTACGAAATCGTAATCCCAGCGAAGGAACTTATTTGGCTGTTGACGTGGCAGAAACTTGGACTTGACAACGTGGAAAATGACACCAGAGACTAGAGCAAGTAAGTAAGGGCGTTGGAAAACGGGCGGGTAAACCCACGTAGACTACCCCCCACCAGATCCACGGCGTAATGATGGGAAAGGTACATTGTCGCCCACCACAGCCAAAGCGTATACAACGCGAAGAGCGGAGTGAGTCGGGGGAAAACATGGCTCATGAATAGAGCTTCCATCACAGCACTTCCAGCATGTAAAGAAGGGAAAGCACCGAACACCATGGGTGATCCGGTAAAGCCAGGAGTGTAAAGTGCGATCCCAAACAGCTTATCGATAGCCGCCAATCCTGCTGGCGAACCGTGTATCGAATAATCTGCAGGCGCGAGTCCATACATGTTCTCATACCAAGGCGGAGAGCATGGGAATGTTAACTGTATCGCCACCCCGATAAGGTTCATCCAGCCAAAGCTCTTTGCAAACATAGGCACTGTGCCTGGGGCTGCAAAGATGAACATGATTGTTGAGCATACGGCTGGCGCTCCAAAGTGTATTATGCCATAAGGTAGCCATGCCATGATGCTAAGGAAGGTACTCGTGTGTGCCGAAAGGATGTTGCTCAGATTGGCCCCGTAGAATATGTTCTCGAGCGCTGGGAGAACGCGGACCCATATTGGAGGACGCCAAGTGCTTGGAATGAACCTTGGAGAGAACAAGTTAGCCTGCTGCTCCAAAGATAAGCTCGTGCTCTGCGCTTCACAACAGTCCGGGAAGCCGGCGGATCGCTGGACGTGGAAAGGAGCAAAGACATGAAGAAGAAGAAGAAGAAGAAGAAGAAGAAGTCTTACCCGCAAGCATAGAAGAATACCAGCCATGACCATATAGCCAGAGAAGGGAGGAGGAACTGGCGAGTGACGGGAAGTATAAGGGCAGTGATTATGAGGGTCGCAAGCGCAGTCTTAACCAACGGACCAGGCCATGGTATGATGCATAGTGAGAATATACCGAGTATTATGAGGATAATGTATTGCCCGTCGTAAAACGACCACCGGTGTAGGTGCAGCGACTCTACAGTGTCGGCAGGTGAGTAGGAGGTGTGAAGGCGGCCGACGGATGTCGACGGCGATTGTCTGCCTCGTACTTTTGAACGCAATCTCCTGCGTATACGATGGGGGATTATGGTGGGTATCGAGGGGAGCCATGAGAAGGGTAGGTGGAAGTTGGCGTAGGTCTTGTGGAAGTCATTCCGTGAGAGAAAAGCGGACTTCCTCATGATCCGGAGGCCTGCCGAAGGAAAGCCGGGGAGGCGGTGGGCCTCTTCCTTTCGCTACAGCGTGATAGGCTTTTTTGTTCTTGTTTTTTTTGTTTTTTGTTTTTTTTCGCGGAGGAAGAGTAGAGTGGTGAAGTATGAGGGGTGAGAAGGTGGAGAGAGGAGGGAGAGGTTGGAGGGAGTGGGTGGGAGATGAGAGGGAATTGAGAGTAAGGTACGGAGGTACTTGTCTGAGCTGAGAAGCAAAGGTTTTTCAATCGCGGAGATTCGGTTCGAAAAAAGCCGAAAACATCAAGTCGAGGCGAAGGATTTGCGGGGAATGTTCCTGGGGGTCCTTCTTTTGTTCTTTCACTTTGGTTTCATGTCTTTTGTTCTTTTGATCTTGACTCTCTTTTTGCAGAGTGAGTAAAAATGAGAGTGAAAATGAGAATGAAAATGAGAGTGAGAGTGAGAGTGAGAATGAGAGTGAGAATAAGAGTGAGAGTGAGATGAGAGTGAAAAAGAGGAAAAATGAAAGATATCATTAATGCAAATTTTATGTCGATTTAAAAAGGAAAAGCAGGCGTTTCATTCAGAGTCAACGAAAATCCTATAAAGTACGGTAATTCAAAATTTGAGATCAATGCAACCTTCACCCGTTCACCCTCACCCTTCAACCTTCCCGTGACAATTTTGACAATTTTCCAACAATCATTATAATCATCATAATCATCATAATCATCATAATCATCATAATAATCATCATTTTCAATCCATGTCATCCGAATCAATCAATCAATCAATCCTCATCAGCGTCGAATCCTTCAATAGTCAATCATACGTATTATCTATTCCGCTCTAGGACTGACTCGTGTCTACACGCATTCTCCTCCTATTTGGCCTCGTTGATGCAAAATTACGTTTGGGGTTTGCAGCAAAAGAAGTAAGCGAGCCATCATCATGTCTGAGCCTCACCAAACACGCAACTTCAGGCCTACCCATGTCGTGCATCTCTTGGCAAGTGGGAGTTTCCGACCCCAATGCCAGATACATATTGATAGAAAAAAGCAATCACGCGACCTAGGTACATCACATTACAAACGTCATCTAGGTATTGCTAATACGACTACAGTACCACGGAACATGCATCCCTGAGCAAGTAATCTTACGATAAAAAGCCGTGGAGATTACAAAGGTTACAATACGTCCTAGTGACATCCTGCTGCAGTTCCACCCCCGATAAAAAGCTACAACCGTGGGCAAACCCTTGCAACGCAATATGCTTTCTGCTTCATCTGCCTCCTATCTACCGCTAAAGGTACATGATTTGTCTGTCTTGACTGTGAAGCCTGGGACAATTGTGAACAATGCGCTGAGGGAGGGTTTGCCCCATCTCCAGTATGGAAAGATATCAGTTGAATGTGATCAAACGTCATCCTCTCTACAACAACCTTCTACAAACACAGTCTCATTCTACATCCAGACACTCCCCCATTCCATGTCGCCGTCGAACGCCAACGCTAAGGTCATGCCGGGCCCGAACATTGTTGCATCAACTAGCGTACAGCGAGACAATGTTGATCTCAAGCTCTAGCTGCCGAAGAAATCCGTGGCAAAGGGGTCGTTGCAGTCAAAGGCAGCCTCGTATCTGCTATCTGGCACCGATCCACCGCCAAAGCCTGTCATCTCGAGCTCTGCGTTGAAGAAGTCGTGAAATTCCATACTCGCCCCCTTCATTGATTCTTCTTTGTTCAGTGGGGATGAAATGTCGAAGTCTGTCTTGAAGAAATCCAGGTTGTCGTCAAGAGGTACGGCTATTGACTGGGAAGATTTGGCATCAGAGCTGCCGTCAAAGTCGAAGAATTTGGACGCTGCTGGTGATGACGAAGAGAGGTCCAGCTCCGGAGGAGTGCCGAAATAGCTTGTGGAACTCTTCCGCGATCCGGAATTGCTGTTCGGAAACTCATATTGCTCTTGGGGAATTCCACTAATCTTTGGCGAAGGGCTCATACTGACGGCCTTTGGTGTGCGCGAATGCTGGGAATGTTGCGGCGAAAAGCAGTTTCCAGTGCTGTAGCTTGGCGAAGTGGGTGGAGTGTACGAAAAGAGGTCTCCAGAGACGTCGCCCGAGATCTGTTGCAAAGACCCATGACCATGAGAAGGACTTGATGCCGTAAAGTCCATATCGTCGAAGAATTGCTCCGGGCTGGGGTATGAGGAGGCTGATGAGCCGGACGCCGAGGAAGCATAATCTCCAAGGCTTCTCTTCTCAAGCACTCTCTGACGAGTCTTTGCCGACTTTTCCAGTCTCTCCTCGGCATCAGGTCTCGCTTTCTTAGGCCTCCCACGCTTGATGACTTTCTTCGGCGTACCTTCAAATGCACCGATACACATGCCGCGCTGTCGGTGTCTAGTCAGGGCATCGTGTCGTGCAAACCCTTTGCCACAAGGACACGGATATGACTTAACACCGCTGTGAATGTTGGCATGCCGCTTAAGGTCGTGCTGGCGAACAAAACGCTTGAGGCAATCCTTGCATTGAAAGTGGCGGTCGCCAAGGTGAGTTTGTACGTGAGACTTAATGTTCTCCTTCCTGCCAAACTTTTTTTCGCAATGTGGGTACAGGCATTTCCACTTGTTGTCGTTCTCTGGCCACCCAATGAACGAGGCAATCTCATTACAGGTCACACCCGTGTCAATCCAATCTTCTGGGTCATTCTCTGACATCGACTGGGACCTTGGGTGTGATTCCTCATTCATGGGAGAAGGATGGACCCCAAGGTCATCCGCACTTTGTGAGCTCGGAAGTCCTGATAGCATGGTAGCCACAAGTGGGCCGTTGGCACCAACATTAATATCTTCGAACAATGTCATGTGCGCCATCTCTGGCGAAGATTGAAATGATGAAATGGCGGAAGAGACAGCGTTGGACATGGGTGAATAATTCGAAGCATTGTATCCACCCGTGCTACCAGGGATGTCCATCTTTAAGTTCGACATATTCATAAATTTTGGCTGAGGGAAAACTGCTAGGTCGACCGAGCTTCGCTGCCGTCCTTTCCCTGGTGCTGTGTGGGGGGGAGATGGAATACCCGGGCTCATAGCATTTTGCCTCATCGTGGCGAAGTTGTCTTGACAGGAAGTTCCGCGCTGCATTGCGTGAGAGGCTTTAATGGTCAAATTTGGGTCTCTTCGCGTAGGGGAAGACTCTGCAGTGCGGCTCTGTGGAGCCTTTTTCGTGTTTGCATTCTGTGAGAATGGAGTCGTTGCCGGAGTTATCGGAAAGTAACCTGCATAGACGTTAACATTGGTTGTCGCGACACAGGGCCAGATTTTTCACTGACTCGTTCTCATTTGACTTAAAGGTGTACACGGTCGCTGAGTTCCGTCTCTACTGGTAGTAGGTCTCTGCGAGTCTTCCTGTGATGGCATGCCATGTGGCATTTCTTTTGTGTTCGTTGTCTCATTAGGTGGGCTGTTTGCTGTATATTCGTCGTGTCCTGTTCCGAAGCCGTCTAGGTATCCAGCGGAAGTGGTCGAGTCGAAAGATTGAAAAATATTCATGGTATCACTGTTGTATGCGTCCTGTAGCGAATGTCGTTGACTGCCACTGTTCTCCCAAGCTGTCATTTGGGTATTCGGTTGGTCGTCCATGAAGAATCCAGAACCGTGTTCCTGACACGGCACCTGCTGGATGTTGCTAAGAGATTGGTGTCGATACATTGATCGCGTTAGTGATTCCGATCGTTCGTGGCCCGGTCGAGGCGTTGAGTGCTGCTGCTGCACTTCTCGCATTAGTGCTTGGATTAGTCGCTGTCGGTCATGGTATTCATCCTCGGTCAATATTTCATCCTGCTGGAATAGTTCATTGTGTATTTGGGTGCTTGACATTGACTGGTCAATGCTTGCACCTCGTCGATGTGGCCCATTTTGTCGTTGGGTTGCAGGAAGAAGGGTCTTTGGAGTATTGAATATCGTGGGCGTCGAATTTTGTCGTTGGTGTCGTCCTTGGAGGAAATTCGAAGTCTGGTGAGACAGCATGGAGATGCAAGATGAGTTCGAAAAGGGCTGTTGTCGAAGAATTCAATAGTTGTCCTTCGTGGTTCGAGACTATGATTTTTGTGTCAGTGCTTGCCATGCTATCTAGCTCAGGTATTCGACTGCGTACCTCGTGCAGCCAGACCGATCGGCCGGGCTAGACTCTTTTGCTTTGAATTTTACCCAGACAAAGGTGGATATGTATTATCGCAATGGGAGAATAATAGAAAGGGGGATCTTTGGAGAGTGGCTGTTTAGCAGGTGCTGTGACGAAAGCTCCTGGTGTATTGTGGGAGTTGTCTTCTCGAATAGTAGTAGACTTTAGATGTTTGAGATCAGTTTTGTGTTGCGTGTAGTTTTCAGGTGTAGAGCAAGCCAGCTTGTGGAGAGTGAGAAGAAGTTTGGGGATGACCAGATTATTGCAAATCGAGCGACTGTTTACGAAAAAGCCCGTTGCTATGCGGGACAGATGTGACGCTAGACTTAGAAGGGAGAGGTGACCTTCCTAAGGTACTTTAGGTAAGTTTCTTGGCGCTCTGAAGCTAGCGCAGCCTTATCCGCCTAGCGAACCCACACAGTTTCACTGGCTTTCAACCACCCTTTTCGGTTCATCGAGCATCTCTGTTGAAGGTTGAGGACGACAGCACTGTCGAGGTAAGCCCGCAAGTGACGTCTCGAATCTTCATCGTATATGCTTCATACAGCATTCTGACAGATATCACAGGCCATCATGCAGATTTTCGTCAAGACCCTTACGGGCAAGACCATCACTCTCGAGGTTGAATCGTCCGACACCATCGACAATGTTAAGGCAAAGATCCAAGGCGAGCTCAGGTCCCTGCTGTTTCATAAATTTTGCCATTGCTAACTTCTTCCAAGACAAGGAAGGCATTCCTCCTGACCAACAGCGCCTGATCTTCGCCGGCAAGCAGCTCGAGGACGGCCGCACCCTATCCGACTACAACATCCAAAAAGAGTCGACTCTCCATCTCGTCCTACGTCTTCGTGGTGGTGCTAAGAAGCGTAAGAAGAAGGTGTATACTACTCCCAAGAAAATCAAGCACAAGCGCAAGAAGACCAAGTTGGCCGTGCTCAAGTACTACAAGGTGGACGGGGATGGTAAGATCGAGCGCCTGAGGAGAGAATGCCCGACCGCTGAGGTGAACCCCTGGAAAGATTCATGTCTTAGGCTTCCGAAGCTGATCGAGAATATAGTGCGGAGCTGGTGTCTTCATGGCTGCAATGCCCAACCGCCAGTACTGTGGAAAGTGCCATCTCACGTATATTTTCGATGAGACTCCTGCCGGCAAGAAATGATGGATTGGGTTTCGACGGCATGCCTGCACATTGAGGTTTCGATATACCTCGTGTATGTACAATCCGTGCGAAATAAAACAAGATATATGATCACGAATGACCGTTGAGTGAGGCCGTAATAAGGGCACTTGTGTTGGATCGTATATTACTATCGCGCGTCATGAAAGACCCTTCGGAGGGAAGCTTGAATTTTGCATTATGCCGTTTCTCGACAGCCTAACAAACGTGAACGTATTCAGTGCAGTCCACTCTCCATTCCATTCGCGCAGTATTCTCAAATTCCCTTCATCTTGCATATTCGGAATCCAAAACCCTCCAATGTATTCTCGGTCCTCCGTCGTCATGAATTGCTTGAGTAGATCTTCTCGACTACTAGAGGGTCGCCCAGGTCTTCGTTGGCTCTTTAGTACCGCAAGCTCTTCATCGTGACGACTAAGATAGCTGATCTCCGTCAGTGAGAGTCCCCAAGCCATGGATGTTCTAGAAGAACCTATGAATGAGGCTATGAATCTTCTCCGCCTCGAAGGGTCCCGTAGTTGCCTTTGCTGCTCCCTGAAAGTAGGCCACTCTTTTCACTTGGAAGAATCAGTACCTCGCATCATATATTCATTTGGGAAGGGCTCCTGGACAATGAGGTAGGTTTGCCTTCACTCTTGCTTTCGCGAGCCTATCCAGCTTCTCAGATCTGGCGCCTGCTCTTCTCAATTTTTGAGCGTCTCTGCTATTTTCGTGCAAGCTGTTGATGTTCCCCTTCTTCTTGGCGACTTTTTTCTGCACTTTGGCCAGACTTTTCGGCATCCTGAGCTTGACTAGGGTCCCTTTGATTCTGGCATGCTTCTTGAAGATTCGAAAATCTTGGCGGGGTTTTGCATATCAGTATATATAAAAGAATAGTGTAGGGCTGAGCTAAAAAACCTTGAATTTGTATGTGCAGCCAATCATAAATTCGGAATCACTACGCTTTTCGGTTAGCGCCCGAATAGCGGCTTTTAGGCCTCCCGAGCGCCCTCATCAAAAATTTGTATGTACAAATCTTACATCTTTTGCCCCCTACCTCCTGAAGAATTAAATTTTTTCATAATTTCGTAAATTATACAACTCAATATGCGCTTTCCAACGATGTAAAAATTATCAGATTTGAATGTATATATATAAAGTAATATTTAATTTAAATATGTTAAGTCGGATCGACAGCGAGGCTCCCGGGAAACCTCTTCGCTCATTTCACGAATTAATTTCTTTTTTGAATAACATCATAATTCTCTATCATATTTACGAGATTATTATATC
>WOGZ01000424.1:0-24508 GCA_009733775.1 Alectoria sarmentosa
ATAAATTTAATATTTCAGTTCGAAGAGAGAGAAAGTAAAAAAAAAAAAAAAAAAAGTTTAATCGGCGTTAAGCCTTAAGTCCGTTTCGCCTTCGTTTGTTTTTAAATATCATGAATTTAATTCATGGGCCCTGACTTGTCTTAATATAAAAAGTTTATTTTATTCGATAATATCGAAATTTAAATTGTTATATTTCGTAAAACGTTTTTTGATATCAGAAAATTTTGTTATTTATTATTCGAGAGCGATATTTCGTAAACATATTTAAAGATTTTCTTAAATAAATAATTTTTTAATAACGATGTGATTTTTGACTCGTTTTATAAAGAGATATATGTGAAAATATGATGTAAAACACTTAGTTGTATTATTTTAAGAGTGTTATAAAGAAAAGTGCGATCTATGCTACGAGCGCATGCGCTCGTATCACGTGATTTATCACGTAATTTAAATTTCGACATTTCTCTTTGCACGTATACTTTTAAAAAAATCGAACGTCGGATAAATAAGGTAAATCGAGTGTCGAATAATTATAGTGAGTTTAACGTCGAATAATTAGTGTGAAATCATCTTTATATACCTCTTTTATCTTTTATACGTCTCATAAAAACCCGAATTTCAAATATGAGATTCGAAATTCGCGATGTTCAAAATCGGATAAAAATAATGAAAATTCGAAAAAGGATAATCATTTTTTCTTTATAAATCATTTTTAGTTTATAAATCACCTTTATTTCTTATATATCATTTTCTTTTTTTTCATAAACATTTGAATTTTAAAAACGAGATTCGAAATTCGCGATATTCGAATCCGAATAAAAAGAGTGAAAATCGAAAATCTGAAAACGATTATATTTTTTTGAACATATTCGTCACGATGTCATATAGAAAAAATTCCATTTTTTAACGAAAAATCGTTTTTTGATAAATTTATTTTCAATGCACCTGATGCACATCAAAAATCGATCGACATATAGTCGATAAATATATGTGAGAGTTTATTTTTCGATTGAATGAAATATTTCGAATTGTATATGCATATGCATATATGTATGCGATCGACTGCAAGGCCCGTGAGGGTTATTTTAGAATATTGATATTTGATAATAATAATTAATAGCGTGCATATAAATTGTAATCGATACATTGCGATAATAATAATGATAATAATAACGACAATAATGTTTAAGGGCATAAATATGATAACTTTAAGAATATGAGTATAATAATTTTAAAAAATATGAATATAATAATCTTAATGAGAATATTTAAGGCGATTAATGAAAAGACGATAATAATAACCTTTTGAACGACGACGTTAATCTCAAATTTAAATCGAATATAAAAATAAATCTTTCGAAAAGAGACTCGCAGAATTTGTGATTATAATTACAATAACGATAAATTAATTTTTAATATAATGATAATATAACGAAGTTTTAATACGTTAAAATTAATATTGAGATTTTATAAATAATTCCGATCTCGATCAATCATTCGATCGATTATTCAAAATGTGAGAATTAATGAAATCGCTTTTTTGAAATTGTGAGCGTTGAATAATAATAACGAGACGATTTAAATAATTTTAAATGAATGATATGAGATTGTTTTCATTTTAAAAACATCGCGAAACGTAACAAATTTATCAAGGCATAGAATTTTAATAAAATCATCAATCATTTATTTGTTAATGAAAATATATTAAACATTCATAATATTATTATTGACTTTTTCGCGCCCAAAATGATAAACGATATTAATATATTTAATGCGAATATGAAATTGAACGTTCTTTGCGAAAGCGATTGCGTTTTAATTATTTTCAAAAATTATGATAATTTTAAAATTCGAATCGTTAGATCGCAGAAATTAATTGAGAAGGTTTTTCAATCAAATAATTTTTTTAATAATTTGCATTTAATCGATATATTTTATCTCATAAATGAATAATATTATGATAATTTAATATTTGCTTAATCAATTAATAACGTCGCTTTTCAAATTGAATAAATAATCGAAAATGAATTTTCGAATTGAGTTCTCAATTTAATCAAAATTAATATAATCAAATAAATTTTTTAAAGAATTTTTATACACGAATTCGTAATGTATAATGTTTTTAAAATATCGAAAGATTCGAATAATCGCATTTTAATGCGCTAAAATAAGATTAATTGAATATCAATTAATCAAAAAAATAACATAAATGATATCGAGACGAGTTTTCAACATAGCATATATGAGAAAATTTATAGTGAATTGATATTTTTTATAAAGCTTTTTGAGGGTCACATAGTTCTCTTCGACGAGCGTCAATCTGCGATTGATTTCGAATAATGTATTAATAAAAATGAGATTTTAACATTTGAAATAATTGAAAAAGTGTGTGATATACGTTTTTTATTTCAAACGAATAATGTTATTATAATGATTTTTTTTAATGATCATGTCCAAATAAAAAGCGTATAATTTCAAATCTGATATGTGAAATTTGACGTTTAAAGCATCTTTGATTCGTTTGATAACGACTTTATTGCGATTTATAATTAAAACATTATCAACGTAAAGCGTTATAATGATTTTTTTTTAAAATTCATAAACACATTATCGTTCGATTCGATGAGATTGAAATCGAGTTTCTTTATATAAATCGAAAAATGTTAATATTAGATTTTAAAAGACTGCTTTAAATCATAAAGGGTCTTATTTAATTTATAAATTTTGATATTGTCCTTATTAAAGTCTTTAAATTGTTACATATAAATATTTTTTTAAACATCGCCATAAAGAAAGGCGATTTTGATATTTATTTATTTTATATCTTAATTTATAATCGTCGTAAGCGCAAAGATCGCTTTATAATTTATAAACTTTATTATTAACGCGAAAATATTATAATAATCACGACTCTTTTATTATTCGAATCTTTAAATAATTCAATATGTCTTATAGCGAATGATTTTTTTTTTAAAACCTCGTTTCACGATATAAATTTAACGATCTCGAAGAATATAAGCCTTTAAAGACGTTTGAATAAGATATCAAATGTTATTGTTTATAAGAGACTTATATTTATCTCGTATGTTAATTTCTTAATTTATACGAATCAAATTATTGAAAATTATTTATTCATAAATTGTAAATTCAAAGATGTTAAGTTTATTAATATGATTTATAAAAAAAGCAAAGGTAACGAAAGCTCTCATCAAAAAGTTAAATAATAAATCACAAGAATTCGAAATAATGAGATCTTTATAATCATCAAATATTTTTTGAATAATCTCATATTCGAAATGTTTTTACACAATTTTTATTTTAATAAATTTCGAAAACATTAATGAAGAGGAAGCGGTAATAGATTTAACGATTAATGCAATAAATTTGATAAATGTTATAAACACACGCATTATAATGGCGATAAAATAAGATTTTTAAAAACGATTAATGATTAACGATGATCGAATATTCGTTGATAATAATCGATTTAACGATTTAATCAAAGTTATAAATTTAATGTTTAATAATATAATAATATGCTGCTCATTTAATGTCTCTCTTATAATAAATGTTGATATAAAAAAACATTAACATTTGTTTAAAGGCTCGTGAGCCTTAATCTCCTCTTCGAGATTCACAAAATATAAACGTTTTTCAATAAAATGCACATCGTTAACGCGAATAACCTTTTTTTTGATTAGATTATAAAGGCGAAAAATGAATTCGCCTTCATAATTTAAAAGAATACATTTTTCATTTTTATTTATAAATTTTTTTTGAATTCGTTTAAAAGCGTAAATAATGAAATTAATAATACGCAAATGAAAAAGAATAAACTTGCGATAATAAAAGGTTTCGAAAAATATAATAATGATTTTAATGTTAAGGGAACGCATCGTTAAATAATTAATTATAATCATTATTTCAAATCAAAAGAATTTATTAAAATTGAAACTTAATAGAATTGAATAAATCTTATTTATTAAAATTTAATTAAATCGCTCGACGATTTTATTTATTTCGAAACTATTTATAATAATAAGTTTTTATTTAATATTCATTTAAACGAGATATTCAAAAAAGATTTTATTAATATATTCGTTTTCATTATTGAAATGAATGCGATTAATTCGATAATCGCGGGATTTTAAATAAATCTTAAAACGCAAAAACATAATGAAGATCTCACTTTTATAACGAATATAATAGATTTTAAAATAACAAATAAAATCATTTTTAAACGTCACAAAATATTTATAATCATTGAAATCAATAAAAATTAAAGATTTAATAAAATCGTTATAAACAAATTCGTTCGATAAAATATCGAGCGCTATAAGATTATTATAAGAAATAATCTTTTAATGACTCATTATATAGCATTCGTAGGTATATTTTTCGATAATGTTTTTGAAGAAATTCACATTTATAACGATATTAAAAAACTTATTGAGATTTTGTTAATTCAAATGATTTATTCGAACATGTTATAATTAATAAATTGAATTCGAGAAAACGCTATAAACGATCAAAGCATTATTATTTTTTTAAAAATTCAAAAAGAATAAATCGCGATTTCGCGTATCGATTAATGTGATATTGTTTTAAATTAAGACATAATTTTTCTTATAAAAGATGATTTCAATATCAACATTTAAAAGCTTTTTAATTGATAAAAAATTGACGCTCATATCAAGCATATGCAAGACATTAAAAATCGTTAAGATAACGCGTTTGTTATTGACATTACAATTAAAATTAATGATATCGCAGATAAAAGATTGAACTTTGACGTCTTCAATGTTTTTGATAAATCGAAATTAAATCTTGATATAAATAATAAATATCGAATGATTAATAAAGAAATGACGAGTGCAATCAAAATTTATCACAATTCGAATATCGAGATTCATAAATTTGATGAATAATAAACTTTTATTTAGGTTCGAATTCATTATTAAATTGATAAAATTCTCGTTCTCGTTTTGATTTGCTTGATTAATTGCATTCAAAATGTTAAAATCATTCGAAATGAGATTCGAATGACTTTGATCATTTAATTCATTCAAAAATGTTATATAAATATAAAGATAATCGTTTTTTTTTAAAATATACGTTATATTAACGTTGAGATAATTATTTTTCTTTAAAGCGAAATTATTAAATAACGTTTCTTCGATGCGTTTGCGCTTAATATTTAAAACATTAATGTTTATATAAATAATATCAATTTGCGTCTTCTTTTTCTTTTTTTATTTATTTATAAACTTTTTAAATTTTAAATGCGAGAACTTAATTTAACATTTAACGAAAAAATGTTTGAATTTGCGATTAACGATTTTATAAAAAGCACAAATTTCGCGATTAATGAAATTAAAATTATCGAAATCGCTTTTAATGAATTATTTATTTTTATTATTGCGATGAATAAACATAATAATATTATTTTCTTTAATTGCGAATATGCGACACTTTTTATTTATTGCGTCATAAATAATTAAATCAAATTTGATTGCTTCAGGATTATAAAGCATATAAATTTGAATATAAATTATCATAAAAACATTATAAGTTTTGTCGAATTTTATAAAAAAGAATTAAATGAAATAAGACTTCGACAATGATAATGAATTATTTAAATCAACGATTTCGACGTTAACTTTACGAAAGTCCTTTTCGTATTAATGAACGCTCTTTTCGAAATTGATGTTAATATTATATAATTAACGCATAAGCTCGATGTAAAATTCAGAATTTATAAGTTTATAATAAACATTGATAACGTTTAACATAATTTGAGAATTTTCATTATGCTTTTTAATAAATTGATAATTAACATAATTAAAACGTTGACGAATAATCACGCAAATTTTAAATTTGATGATATTAATAAAGAGTTGAAAATTGTTCAACATTAATTAATCGTTGATATTTTCGTTTTATTTAATGTATTTGATAATAAATTTTAAAATAATAATGAAAATCAGAAAAAAGTTGTTTTCATCATTCGTAAAAATATTTTTAACGATATCTTAAACGTTGAATTCAATTATCGATATCGAGAAAAATAAATGAAGAAATATAAAAAATTGATAATAATAACGAGAATAACGAAGGCGAGGGTTCTTTTATCACGATTAAAAATGATTTAAAAATATCGATTTGAGAACTGCCGCTCTGAAAAGGTGTCGAAATAAACGAATTTGATAACGATTTAAAAAACAATTCGAATGTTTTAAAGAGAGTTAATAAATGAGGCCGTTTGTCTTTAACGCGTAAATCAAAAATTTCAATATCGTTTAAAACGTCAAATGACTTCTCGTTGATTTCAAAATTATTATCACATAATAATAATATGAAAAAGATGAAATAAATGCTCTATCAATCTTTATCAAAATCATTTAAATTTTTATTGATATTAATTAATTGTTGTTATTATGTTTCAAGGTTCTGCAATAATAATGAAAAATGTTTATATAAAAATTGACGATAAATTTAAACGATAATATTATAATGAAATAATGTTAATAATATGAAGAATTTGATTTTAAATTTAATAATAAAGATTAAATTTAATTGAAATTATATTAAGTGCAATTATAAACGTGTAAATCTTTTTAAAAAATTCGCATTCTTTTTATATTATTCAATTAAAGATTCGGATTTAAGATATCCGCTTCGACGATTATCATCGTAAAATTAAGATTAATCAAATTTCATGATCACGATGATAGGATATTGTTAATAACAAATGAAGAATTCGATAATAAAGTTTCAATCTCTTTTTTTAAAAGGTTTTTGAAATCAAAACGTTAACTTTAATATATAAAGTTTATTATTTTTAATTTTAAATAAATTTATAAGCGTTTAAATAATAATGAAATCAGCTTTAAATTGTTTTAAATGATGATTAAATTGATAATAATGTTGATATTCAACTATTCAATTTGTCTCAATTTGTTTCATTAACTCGATATATCGTTGAAAATGTAAATCATCAATTTAATGAAATGTCATAAAAACAAGAACGTATTCTTTTTTTTATTTAATGTGTTTCACATAAGAAAATTAACAATATTATAAAGATCTTATTATAATTCGATCACACGATCATATATGATCTCGATTAAAGATGAATAACTTCGACTCACCAAGAATTAAAAAATTTTAATTCCCAAATTTCGAATCATAATCGTTTAAACCCAAAGATCATCTTATAAATAAAAATTGTTTATTTCAAAAAGATTAATTAAATAAAGATTTTTATAATTAATTGCTTTATTGCGATAAACATGAAATACCTAAAAACAATTATAATCATAATAATTAATAGATAAATTATGTTTATAACGATCATCGAGCAAGCTCGAATTCATAATTTGTGAAAATATAATATAAAACACTTAGTTATATTATTTTAAAAGTGCTACGAAGGAAAATGCGATCTATGTTATAAACGCATGCGCCCGTATCACGTGACCTATCACGTGACCTAAATTTCGACAATATGTATTTCGAAAATATGTTTTTTTATTGACGTGCTCGATCGACGATTTCGTATTAATTAATTTATCATCATAATTTAAATCAAAAAAATTTATTTTATCGAGATTTCATTTTAAATTTTCGCTCGTTTTTGTTATAATAACATCAATGTCGTTATTTTTCGAAAGTTTTTAAAATCTTAATTCGTTGAATGAATCGAATGATAAATTGAGATTTTAAATTGTTGCGTTGATTATATTTATAATAAAATTTCATAATTTTTGCGAAGTTATTTATTTTATTATTATTAAAAATTAAGAATCGATAAATTTCGTGTAAATTGTTTTTTTAATAAATATAATTTTGATAATTTAATTAATATCGAGTGAGTTCGACGATGTTAATTTTAACGAAATTGTTATCAATGAAATATTCGAAATAACATTTATAAAAAATAATTTTTAAAATCTTCGTAATGCTCGAATATCTTACTCAAAAATCTTAAAAACAATATATAAAATAAATTTATTAAGGGCTCAACTAGTCGATTAAAACATTAATTTCATAAAATTTGATTTTATTTTAACACGATTTTCTTTTACGAAGGGGGCTTTTTTGTTGATTTTTGAGAATCGAAAATTAATCTTAATAATTCGAATAATTAATTGTCGAATATTTTGATCGATAAAACTTATAAAAATGTGATTATTATTAATGAATTCTTCAAGTTGAGAAACGAGAATAATGATTTTTTTAAAGACGAGGTTCGAAATAGAAATTGAAAAAGTCACGTTTATTATGAATTAATGACGTTGATAAGATGTCGACGTCGTTTTGAATTTTTTTTTTAAGATGGCCGAAGGCTTATAAGTAACGATTTTTTAAGATTCGAAAGTTGAAGGTTTAATATAGAATTGAATTTTGATGTTATGCTCGAAAGATAATGAAAATAATAAATTATCGAGCGTAAAATGTGATAAACAATAATATGATACTTGCTTAAATAAAATTCGATGTTATTATCATTAATATAAAAATACGTTTTAAACTTTGATAAACGAAAGATTTTTTTTTTTTAAATAGAATTAATTATTTATATAAATTTGTTAAGTTATAAATTTAATAAGATATTTATTTAATAAGCGCAATTATTAAACGAGATAAATATTTCGATAAAATAAATGTTTGCCAAGCCTTTGCTTGCCAATCACGTATTAAAAATTATATTTTTATTATTTAATAAAATATTTTATAACTTAATCTCGTCTCTTAATGATAACACGTTTATTTGATAATTTTTCAATAATTCATAACTCATAATTGTTAATATCGTCTTTGACGAAAATCGATGATAATTTATTAAATCGAGATTGTGATCGAATATAAAAATCTTTTTAAGAATTTAAAATTCATTTTAATTATGTTATCATAAAGACGAAATACACATTTTAAATAATTAATATATTTAAATAATAAATAAATCGATTTATTTGATCAAGAATTTTGAAAAAATTTACGAATTGTAAATCGTATTTTTTTTTAATTAAAATAATAGCAAAAATATCGTATTCGCGATAAAAACGTAACAAAACAAAATCGTCTTTGCGAAAGAATTATAATTAATAACGTTTATTATAATGAGATTTGAAATTCATTTAAACAAAAATAATAACGTTTATAATTTTTAAATAAATAATCTTTTTCGATAATAATTATTTCTTATAAGCGTCGAGATTTAAAAATTGATTGAACGAAAATTCGAGTGCAATTTCATTTGATACGCGTTCGAGAAATGTTGAAATAACATTATTATAAATTGTTTAAATAATAAAAATAATGATAAATTAAACATTAACGTCCTCGAGCGTAAACATTCAAAATCTTAAAATTATTTTCACGATTTGATTAATTCGTTTATTCGAATCATTTATTTAAAAATAATACGTTATAAAATATAACAATTTGACACTTAATTACTCGAAAAACGTTTTTTATAATTCATTTAAGAATTTACGATCTCGATCTGAAATGATTTATTTTGATAAATCTTAATTAATCTTTTATAAACGACATAATAGTCGAAAAACTCAATTTTTGATAATAAAAATGTTTTTATCAAAAATCAAAATAATCTTTCGCGAGAATTTGTTAATAATAAATATAATAACATTGTAATTCTTTATTAATTTTAATAATATTAAAATGAAATCGATAATCAAAATATAATATAATATCAATAACGAAAAAATAAATCATAAAAATTCATGCGATAAATGTTTAAAAGTTTGATATAATTAATATTAAAGATAATATCGAATATATTTATAAAGCAATTTAATAAAACCGCGTATATGTTATTAATAAAAAATGTTTTTATAACATTTCGCGAAGTCGACGTGATTAAATTAATTAAAGTGAATTATTTCGAAAAAGATTTATATATATAAAAAAAAAACGCATAAACGATTTAAAGTGTAAGCATAATCGTTAATAAAAGCATTGACTTTTTAAATAAAATCATCATTATCACAAGTAAAAGATAATAAAATAACTTTTTCGTCGATCTTTTTATTAACATTAAAGATCTTGATTATTTTAAATTATATAAAATCTTTTCGATAATCGTTTAAAAATTATTATCGTAATTTTGAATTAAATTTTATAAAAGAGATAATAATATAAGCGTAATCGTATAAAGTATTAAATTTATCGATATTATCACGATCTCAAGCTGTTATTTAATTAATAACGAAATTTAAAAGTTTTAATAAAGCGTTAAAAATAATGTGTTTTTTATCAAATTTATAACGAAATTCGATTTCTCGAAATTATTGAATATATTTCGAAATTCGAATTAAATGTAAATTCAATTTAACAATTGAAAACGTTGATAATAATATTTATTTAACGATTTTAAAAGCGAAATCATAATCGATATACATCATAATCTTAAAAGCGAATTTAATTATATGTTTGATTTTTTATAAAATTCATATTATATCAACAATTTCAAACTTCGTTAATTAATATTTGATTTCGATATTTTTAAATAAACGATTTAAAAATAAAATTGATTGAATTTAAAAGCGCTTTAAATAGTTCTCGATAAATTTTTCTTTAATATAATAAATTATTACATTAAATCCGAATTTATTAATATTCAAATTTATATAAAATATTATCTTATCGTCAAAATGTATTAAAAATGATAACGTCGATAAGTTTTTTTATAATGTTTAAAACGTCGTCGTTTTTATTTCGATAAATGTATAAAAAATCGAGCGAAATGCGAAATTCTTTTATTTTTATTCGAATTTTGACGAAATAATAAACATCATAATCTTTCGATTTTGAAAAAACTTTATTATGATAACATAATTAACGATATAATCTTTAAATTATTTTATTATTTTTAAATAAATCTTTAATTTAATAAAAAAATTTAAAAACGAAAATTTAACGATTGTTTATAATTTGTTTTCAATCGTTTATAATTTTAATAAATCGACTTTTTATCTAGATAATTGAATCGAAGAATAATTTAAAAAAACTTTATTAAAATTAATCAAAATCCTTGATTTAATGAAGAAATTAAAGATTTATCATAAATGATCAAAATGCTTTATTAAGATTTTCGAATATATAACGATATCGTTAACGTATACTCATATAAACTTTCGAAACTTTCAAAATAATTTATTCATTTACTTTTATATATAAATCGACGAATTCTTATAATTCATAATTGTTACGTTGAAAGTTTTTTAATCGCGATGATTTATTATAATAAGTTTATGACAATTGTTTGAATATATTCGTTATTAATAAAAAAAGTTTGTGTAATCGATAACGTTAAAAAAATAACAATTCTTCATTGAGATTATCAAATTTAATTGAAAAAATAAAAAATAAACGTTTATTTGAATAACAACATTTAAATCTCGAATGTCGATAACAATTCATTTTTTTCGAAAATCATTAAACATAATTTTATACATAATAAAAATTAAAAAGTTAAACGAAATTGCTTCGTTAATTCAATTTAATTTATTTTAATCATATAATTTATCGAAAATTTTGTCGACGACGACTTTGTTTTCGATATTAAAAAAATACACTTTTATTATTTTAAGAATTTACTTCTCTTAATCAAAATTTAATGAAATGCGCATTCACTTTTATTTTAATAATTTAACAAATTCGTCTTTTTATTATAAAATTAAAAACTCATTAGTTAAATTTTTAATTAACGAATTATTATTATAAATCATGATTTTATTAAATAAAATAATATCAATAATAAAAATAACAACGATTATTTTCAAAATTAAAGAATTTATAAAAATAAAATCTTTTATAAAAATTTCGAACGTCGTTAATAATATAAATATAACGATGATTTTTATAATTATAAAAATAAACGTAATAAACGAAGTCGATGTTGAAAATATTATTATCGTAATTAATAAAACAATAGTGAACGTTATAACAAATTTGTTAAAAATTCGTTTAATTTAACTTTTTCGATATTTATATATAAATCGACGATTAATAAACTCGATAACGTTTTTTCATTTATTAATATTATGATAATAATTATCAAAATCGATTTTTTACACGATATTTATGCGAGATTTTTTAAATATTTTGATAATTTAATTTAAATCATTTTTTGTTGACATTGTTATTATTAATACATCGATAAAATGTGTATAAAAAATCAAATTTATCTGCTTTAATTCAAAGAAAAAATCACGATTTAATAAGAAAATTAAATAATGTATTAATATTTATATTTGCGAATGAGATGAAATTATAATGAATTATTTTATATGTATAAAATATATGATAATACGATTTACTTTGATACGAACTTTTATTAACATTAAAATTTAACAATTATTAATCGAAACAATCGATTGAAAAACAAAAATGTCGATTTTTTTTGATATTATAATATTTATATCAATAAAAATGTTTATCTTAAAATCGTCGACGATGTGAATTTTTTTTAATAATATTATAATTGTGATATTTTTACTAAAGAATTAAAAAGACGTGATTATATATTTCGACGATTAATGTTTATTAAATCCTATCTCTCGAATTGTGATAAAATTAATTATGTTTTTAATTAATAAATTAAATTTAAATTTAACAAGTTAAACACGATTTATTAACGTTACGAAACATTTTATATTAAAACATTTTATTTTAATTTCTTTATCAAACAACAGTTTAAATTTTATTATGATATAATAATAATTATGAAAAGTATGCTCGATGTTAATTTTTCGAATAGAATTAATTAATGATTTGATAATCTTTTTCTTTTTGCTAACAAAATTGATAATAAGAATTTTTTTCTCATTTTTGATAATGCTTGCGGAAGGAATTTTTGAAATAATAATAACTTCGTTTTCGTTTTTGATAATACTTGCGAAAGGAATTTCTGAGATAATAATAACTTTTTTCTCGTTTTTAATAATGTTCGCGAAAGGAATTTTTAAGATAGCAATAACTTCGTTCTCGTTTTTGATAATGCTTGCGAAAGAAATTTCTAAAATAACAATAATTTCATTCTCGTTTTTAGTAATGTTCGTGAAAGAAATTTTTAAGATAATAAGAACTTCGTTATCATTTCTAATAACACTCGCGAAAGGAAATTTTTTAATAAAAAGATATGCCTCGACAATAAAAGAAATCGCTTTTTGAGTTAATTAATAACTTAAATATGCGAATCTTATAACACGACGACTTATGTTTAAATTATCAAAATAACAATAAAACGCATTTTTAAATAAAAAGACATCGTGATAACGATGACATTGATAATTAATTATTGAAATCAAAATCTTATTAATAATAGCGATGAATGAATGTTTCGCGATTTCTGCGAAATATTCTTCGATTTCATCTTTTTAAAATGATTAATAATAATTTAAATCTTCATTAATATAATAATTCTCATTTTTTTGATGAAAATTTTCATTTTATAAAATGAAATCAAATTTGACGTTATCATTTAACGATATCAATGTTTTTTTTTTATTAATTTGATAAACAATCTTTTGTTGTTATAAAAATTTGTTACGATTAAAAAAATCAACGTTTAATTTATTTAAAGATTTTACGTTATTATTTTTAAAATAAAAATTCTAATAATTCGAAAATTGAATTATCGAACTTGACAAATTTGCGTTTTTTTTTATAATTTATAAAAATGTTCGAGTAATTGACAATGCAAGATTTGTTTATCAAAATCTTAAAAATTCTTATTGTTGATAAAATTAATAAAATAATTAATTAATAAAGTTATTTTCATAAATATTATATCTCGGCGAAAATTCTTAATAAAATTGTTATTAATATAACGAAAAAAAAACGATAATTTAAAAAATTCATTTTAACGAAAATTATTGCTTATATATTAATCAAATTATTTTAATAACGTCGATATCTTTTTGTCGATATGAGATTGTTAATTATAATCTTATTATCGTGTTATTTTATATTAAATATTTAACTTGATATTTAATTAATCGAGACATTAATTTAATATAATCGAAAATGTCGATTCAAAAATATCTCGTTAGAATTTCAATAAGAGATTATTTCATGTTATTATTAATTAATTATAAATGAAAATTAATTTTGTTGTTTTTGCATATCTCAAAATGCTTTGAACGTAAAAACGTAACGATTTATCGTTTTTAATATCGTTCATAATAAATCGCTCAATTTATAAATGTTATATAATAATAATAATTCGCTTCTTGAAACGCTTCGTTGAAGAATCAAATCAAACTTTTAGAGAAATTATTCTTAATAACATTTTTTCGAGATCGATGAATTCGATTGAATATTAAATTAAAAATTTCGTTATAAAAGCATACTAATAAAATTTCTCGAATCTTATCATTATTTTTGATAACAACGATGTTTTTTAAACGATTTACAAAAACATAAACGTTTTTATAAAAAATATAACGATTTGAATTAACAATAAATTCTTCGTCTTCAAAAATAAAATCGAAAAATCCGATATTATCGAATTTTAATTATAACAAAAAATTATTTTCGTTATTAACATCATCGTTTTCTAATAAACCCGAATTTCTCGTCGAATTAAAAGGTTTTTGTTATAAAAGATTATCACGAACGTATTAAATAACAACAATTATAACAACGATTATTATAATAATTTATATTTAAAAATCGTTTAAATTTATTCGATTAACAAAATCAATAAAATAAAAATATATTATTTCGTTAACGAATGTTACTTTTATTGTTAAATCGTTATTTTTTATAAAACTTAAAATCGATGATTTAAAAAAAAATTATCGATGAGTTGTTAAAGATAACATTTATCGACGACGAATCTTATAATCGATATAATGCTCGAATATCTTATTCGAATTTCGTTAAAATAACACATAAAAAAGATTTATTAATTATTCAATCGAATAATTAATTACGAATTTTCATTAACTTGAATCTTAATTTGATACGATTGTTTATTGACGAAATTTCTTTATTAATTTAAAATAATCAAAAGTTTTTAATAATGATGTGTTCAAATAATTATTGAATATTTTCGTTAAACAAATTTATATAAACGTAATCGTTGTTGAGAAATTCGTGTAATTGAAAAATTAACATTAATGTTTCGCGAGTGATTGAATTAATAACAAAAAATAAAAAAATTACTTTAAATGTCACGACGTCGACGAATATCGAAATTTTTGAACGATTGTGAAAATAAAAAAGATAAAGATTATTGAGAAGATTATTATAAAAAAAAATAAAAACTTTCTCAAAAATAGTTATTTCACGTTGCTTAATAAAATGATAAAATCGACGATTTGAAATTCGAAAAATAATAATAAGCTCGAAAAGGGATTCGAAAAACGCTTCTTAATTATTAAAATTTAAATAATAATTAACGACGTCGTTATGTCGACGATTGAAAAAGTATTATTAAGAGGATAACTGCTTTAAAAATGTTTAAAAACGATTTCGAAAGTTATAATAATAACGTAACGAAAGAATTATCGAGCGAAAAATTGATGAATTTGATGTTAAAAACTAATGTTTGTTGAGAGAAGGCAAATTGATTATCGAGATCTTAATGCTCGTTTAATAAGAAAATGATGTTAATAAAACGATTTCGATGCTGTTATCATTTGCTACGAGCAATGATTTTCTTGAAAATATATAATTTAAATTGAATTCTTTTTAGTTAAAGAATCTGCTTGTTAAAATATATGCATTGTTAAACTTAATTGTTTAACGATCTCTTAGCCTTGACAAGTTCTAACACATATATAATCGTTGAAAATAATCGATTTTATTAAATAAGACAAAATTAAAAGATTATTCGAATTGATATTTATTAAATAATCATTAATGTTTAAATCGATGAAATTATTACGGGCGTATAAATTAATAAATAACGTATTATCTTTTCTTTCTTATATCAAAAAGATTCACGATTTATAAAACAATTTTATCAAAATTGTATAATCTTAATTATTAAATTTGATTAATTAAACATCTTTATTATTTTCATTTACAACTCAAAAATGAATTAAAATCATCGTTAATTTATTATTCGACGAATTAATTATCGATCGACCTGATTTGATAACACGAATATTTAAATTGAAATTAAAAGTTTTTATAACTGATATCTTGAAAAGGAAGGTGCTTAATAAACTCTCTCTTATTTTCCTTATTAAATTCATTTATAATAAACTTTTTAAAGACACATTAATTAAATAATTAATGTAAATTATAATCTTCAAAAATGCTTTTAACATCGTTTAATCTTTTATACGTCATAATTTTTGTTTATAAATTCTATTATGCTCTTAAATTTTTTTCGAAAACCGAATTACGATCGATTGAAATTTCGATAATTAATTTTAATTTTAATTAATTTTTGTTCGTAATAAATCGAATTTCAGCGTATTGTTATATTATAAAATTTTAAAAATAAGAATTATTATATGCTTATATATTCATTATATTATATTTTGAAAATCGTTATTTAAACGTTAACGAGATAAACGTTATTATTAATGTTAAAATTTTTAATTATATGCGATTTCTCAATCTTTATATTATTATAATTAAATGTATAATTTATAAAAATTATAGTTATTAAGTTATAAACAAAACGAGTATCGTTTTATTTTATTAAAATTTAAATAAAAATCAATATAATAAGCGGTTTTAAAGGAATTTAATGATCACATTATCTTTAAATTAAACATTAAATATTTCATTTATCGTCGATATACGTTTATTATAATTTCAAAAAATGAATTTAAATAAAATTATTAAGTGATGTTTTACAATTTATATTTATTAATTAAATGTGATATTTATATTAATGTAAAAATTTGCGTTAACGTCAAAGTTTGTAAATATATCTTTAAATACGTTTATAACAATAACGATTAAATCAATTTTCGAATAAAGCGAATAAATAAAAACGATATAATAAATTTAATAAATGAGATTTAAAAGTATTAAAACGCACGTTAAATGCTACGGACGTGACAATGAAACGTTTGTAATCAGTGATTGTGTGTAAGAAGAATGATTATTTTTAGTCGATTTAACTATCTATAATCTTGTCAAGAAGTTATAAACTTGATAAGATACTTGCTTGATAGTCGCAACTGCTAAGCGAGGTAAATACCTCGGCAAGATAAGTGCTTGCTTATAACAAATGCCATTAACAGAAACAAAAGCATCGCCTCGATGTACATTCTCATAACAATATCTCGAGCTTGACAATCACACAACTCGGCAAGTAAAATTCGTAGGCAGACACATCTCACAACAAAAATTATCATGATAAAGAAATTCCTTTCGCAATTAAAGTCGTAAAATGGTAAAAAGAGTAGCATTGTCATTAACGACGTTATATTCTTTTATTGTTTCCTTAACATGTCATAAAAATTCTTATTTCAATTTTTATATATCTGCTTTCGGATTATAGCTTAATCATCATATTAAATATTGTATAAATCATTCACGTTCTCGCTTGATAATTCGCTTCTTTAACAACTTCTCGATTTTATATTTTTTTTCATTATTGATTATTATAATAAGGGTTAATAAACGACGTTGTTGATATAAATCTTCAATAGAATCGATAGTTGATTTTAAATGCGTTATGAAAATCACATTATGAATTTTCATATTAACAGACAGTTTCAATCGATAAACAAAATTTTCAATTCATTCGAGAACCTTGAATGATTTTATCAATTGTGATCCTATTTTTTTTAAATATAATGATAAAAACTTTGTATTTTTTATAAAGTCGCAAATTAACGAGATCTTTTATTTTAAAAAACATGAGTTGATGTCGCGAGTCGTAAGCGTCTTTTATCTTAAGAGAAATAAAGGCTATGACGTCTTTAGCATCGATATGAATCGATCGGTACTCGTTCATTGCGGCGACACGAGATTCAGGCATTTCGCTGAAAGGTGTTTTCGTAGCAGAAGACGGTTAAAAAGTTAATTCCCTATCAGAGGAAATTGCTTCCGTAGGTGTGACAACTTGACGAGAAGTTGGCGACATAACAGAAATGACCATTTTGGGCGACGATATTCTGCGTCGGCTAAATGAAGTAGGAGCATCGTTTCTGGCTGCATTTTTGATGATAATAGAGTAAATTGTTATTATAACAGCCCTTATTTTCGTAACAACTCTTGTTTTTGAAATAATTGAATCAAGATCGTCAATTCATAACAAATCAAGTGCTTCACGAGTGTGAAAGTCATATATGATTTAAATAAGCGTTCGGATTGTGAAATTATACTTTGTGAAGTTATTTAATATCGTCGATATTCTTGAGAGAATGATAAATCATAATTTTATATCGTTGAGAATGGCGATGTAATAATGAAGAATTATCTCGATCATTTGATTCGATTATTTTAAAACGTCGTTGATTTGAGGATATCATATCGTCGAGTACAATAAATCGATCTTTATAAAAATGAAAATCTATTTTCATAATTCAGTCACAAATTTCTTATTTTTATCGGAAATCAGCGCTCGTGATAAATCTCAATTGATTTTTATTAAACGATTTTAAAGTTTGATTGTTTATTTCTTAGCACTTTATGTGATCTTGTTAAAAATGAAAATAATAATTTTAAAAAACTTATCGATTATTAATAAAATATAATCGTATTCGTTTAATAGCGATTATGATTTCGAAAATGTTAAAATAAAGTTAATGATTAATGTGTGAAATGATTTAATAGACGAGAATATTGATTGTAAAAAATTATATGATTTATAATGTGGGATTTAATTTAATTGATAATGAGAGTAATATCGAATAAATTCATGAAATTTTGTTATTATATTGAAAATGTAAAGCTTTTTAATAAGTCGTTTATATGTATAAGCGTAATCAAAATGTTTCATCTCATTATGTGTTAATTTAAAGACTTCGGCTTTTATAGCAGTTGACATATAAAATTATAAATTTCATTTATTATTATCAAAATAGAATAGATTATTGATTATCTTATATGATATGATTATAACATTTTCTTTTAAAGCTGCGTTTTTTCGTATAAAAATTAACATTTATGCTCAACGAGACTCTTAATAATTATTTAAAAATCGTTATCGAAAAATAAGGTTTATGATCACGAGGGTAACAAAAAAGCATTTGACTTATTCGATAAATTCGTTTATTTCAACGCGATATTTATAATTTATTAATTTTAATAACGCGTTAGAAATTATGTTTATTTTTTTTAATTTATAATGAATATTTAAATGAAAACGTTATAAATATTTCGAAACATAAATTAATCGTAAATTGAATTTCTCAATCGAGATGATATTGAAATTTATTTATTTAACGATCGTTATTGTTATCGAGTGATTTATATAAATAATAATAATATATATTGTTACTTCGATTATATAATGAATCTTTTTAATAATTTATATTATATCAACGATTTTCAATTTCGTAAGTCAATAATAAGTTTTAACGTTTATAAAAAAACGATTAAGAAAAAAGATTGATTATTAAGATTTTTATTTTAACGAATTCATTATTTGAATAATGAATTTTTTATCGTCGAAAAAGTGATAAATATGCGTTTCATAATCGAATTCTTTATTATTATCAAAATTCACATAAAATTATCATTTATTATCGAAATAATGAAAAATTATAAATGAGATAAACGTCTTTTATAATTGATGAAAAGCGTTTAATTCTTTAAAAATAGATATTGTTAAATATGTGTTATTAGTCGATTTTTTGCGTGCATTGTCTCATAAGCCTCGATTAAATTTATTTAAAAACGTTTTTCATAATTGTAAAGACTTTATTATCTTAACATAATATATTATATATTATTTAAAATATTTTATGAAATTAAAATATTTTTCGAATTGAGCGAGCGTTTTAAGAAAGAAAAGGTTTATTATGATGACAAGTTTTTTTTTTGTCGTTGTTAATTTCAAAATATCGACTTTTTGATTTAATAATTAAATAAAAATGTAATCAAAAAAGGATTTTCGTGATAATAAATGAATGTTTATCTTTTCAAATGTTGAGAAAACGAATCGTAGATGTGTCAAATGTTTTTTTAATGATATAAAAAAGATCACGATATTATTCATATACGCTCGATAAAAATGACGATATGAGCGTAATATTTTATTTATTATTTTTTATATATACGCAGAAGAGTTACGATAATTCATAATTAACATTTTAAAAGATTTTTAATTATAATATAACGACACGATGAGATGATGTTGATGTGTTAAATTTATTTATTATTGATAAAAAAAAATTAATAGCGTTAATCGTGAATATAAACTTAATATTCTTTATCGCAATAAGAATATTCGCTTGCGAGGATATGAAATAAGCGTTTAACATTATAATTTTGTTTAATGCTCAAATATTTATTATCACACGATCTTTATAATCTTTTGAAATTGTTTTTCAAATCATAAAGCATAAAAAAGAAAAGAGTGTTATCGTAACAATTCATTTCATTCGATCTTAATTATATAACTTATCGAATTTCTTATTTATAATATTTCTATTCTTTTGATCAAGCGAATAAACACGTACTTGATTTAATTTATAAAGTTTTCATTAATTATCAAATAACGAAATATTCATTTACTTTGATATAAGTATATTTTTAACACTTTTTATATCTTATCATAAAAAAAGAAATTCGTTTATCATAATAAATATCGAGGATTTTATTTCAAATGTATCATATAGCGTAATTTTTATAATATACATTTCTTTTTTAATAATAGGGATTATAGCGGCAATAAATGTTATCGTTGCAATTATAAACTTATATAAACCCGATTTAATTTAATTAAATGAGCGCTTTGATGTTTTCGTGATAAAATTATGTTTAAAAGAATTTATAACATAACATCTCATTATTTTATAATCGATAATCATTCTTAATTTAATTTTGCGTAATAAATTTATAATATAATTAATATCATTTTTGATAAAGACTTTTGATATGTTATGATTAATGATGTGAACATAAATTGATAAAGTGTCGAGCTTTTATAATTTGAAAAGAAAATCGTGATCATTTGATAATTTGAAAAATCGATTTTTAAGATCGATGACAAAAATTATAATATTGAAATGTGAAAAAATCGTTAACTTTTTTTGATTGTTATTAAAAATCATAATTTGAATTGAAAAACGTTAATTAATAAAAGTAAAAAGAATTTGAATATTTTTGCATAATTTAATAATTATGACATTTTTTTTTATATCAAAAATCATATTTTTTGATTTCATAATATTAATGTTAATAAATGTTTTAATAACAAAATTATCGATGATATAAAATTTTCTTTTTATTTTAATTATGTCATTTTTATTAAATAGATAAATTTATAACTTAATATATTCATTAATATCATACATATTAACGTCAATGCTTTTCATAATCATAAATGTTAACATCTTTTTGATAACGATGCCTAAAAAGATTTCAAAAAGAAACTTTTTGTTGATAAAATTTATGATACATTTCGTATTGAAGCAAAATTTATAACCTTATTTGACAAGAACGAACATCATCAAAACAATAACGAAGCGATGTTCTCGAAAGGCATATTCTTTTATCGTGACATTCATAACATTTAAATGCACGACTTTCGAAGTATAAAAAGTCATTGTTGTGAATGAGATAATTTCGATTAAGATAACAACCGTGATGGCAGCATTGAAATTCATGACGATGACATCCCTTATCAAAAACCTAGATTTACTATAAATGATGCGTAGGTGTTTATGAAGTTGATTATTGAATTCGAAATCAACGTTACAAAATCGATAACGATAAGATTGTGCGGGTTTTATAAGAAAATGTGCTTTCATAAAATCCGATTTTTGTGCTTTTTCGTCGACATAAATGTAATTATGAAATTTCGTTTTTTGTTGAAAGACATTCTTATAAAAAGCATTTTTATAAACATCATATTCGATTTGCTCATTTATCGATAATTCGTTTTTTTAAACCTCGACATCGTGTTAATAAATTCTAATCAACGATCACCATTAAAATTCGTTATTGTAAGACTTAAACGAATTTCTGTTATTATCGTAAATGTTTATATTTTGTTAACGAGGTTGATTTTGTTCAAGAAACTCGTTTATATTTTCATTAATGATTTATAAAGATTAATAAACCTCAAATAATGAACGTTGTTATTCTTGAATAATTTATGATTATTACTATTACTATTATTGATTGTTATTATTATTTTGATAATTGATATTATTATAAAAAACGAAAGATTGATAAAGATTCGAGTCATCAAAGTAAGATCTTACAAATTCATTATAATTTCCAAATTCGTTATCATCGTAAAAACGTTGAGAATTATAAAAAGAATTATTAATATATTAATTTTGTTGTTTGCTCTTTTCTTAATGATTCGAAAACGTAATTATTAAAGATTTTACTTTATAACCTTTTTCATAAATGTCAAATCAAATATTTTTTTAATGACGTAATTCCTCGAGCAAATTAAATATTGTCGATGTTTTTATAAATTTAAAAAGATCTCTTCTTAGCTCGTTATTTATGTGCTTGTAAACAAAAAACATTTATATCACATTAATGATAACAATTTTAATATTTTTATCGTTGAAAATGATGTTGAAAATATAATCCGTAGGATTTTTTTTATTATAAGCATTTTTAATAATATAATAAATTGCTTTTAATAAAATAAATAATTTTTTTAACGAATCACGAAATCTCGCTTTTAATGCATTATATCATTTTTTGATGTCGTTAAAATCGTTTTATAAACTTATTTTATTGATATGAATAAATTAATTCGTGTATTAATCGTTGATAATTTTTAATAAATAAGATTCGACGTTTTAATGAAACATTGTTATGTTTATGATCGTTGTTTTGATACATAATCGATTAATAAAATTGAAGACATTATAATAAATATTATGAATATTTTTAATTTTTATCGAAGCAATTTGAGAATTTGAATCAAAATAATCGATGTTTTATGCTCGAAATTATAAAGGTTTTGCTTTTGTAATAAAACGAGTTTGAGCTTATAAAGCATTTTGATTAATAATAACGATAATTTGTGTTATGATAATAATTATTTTATTTTATTATGTTTTTAAAAAGATGATAATCATAGCGAAAAGAAACATAAACGATTTAAATATATTTTATATAATTTCAGTTATGAAAATAAAAATTGCTTTTATAATGATTTTGAAATTATTTGAATTCGACGTCGTCGATTTAAAAATAATAATTGACGAAATGTGTGGGGTAGTTTTTATGAAAGGCGGTTTTTTAAAAAAACGGCGTAATTATATAATGATCGCTTAAAAGGTACGAATTGTTATTTTAAATAAGACTCGATTAATAATTTAATCTTTTGATCAAATTTAATATAATTCGATAAGAGGATCAAATGAGAAAAAATGAAAACGTGTTTTTTATTGTTTTATTAAGAAAGATGATGATATAATAAATTTGAAAGAATTTTTCATAAGACGGTTTATGATTAGTCGTGAGGTTTGATCGATGAGATTGTTTGATTGATGTTCAAAAATAAGGAAATCTAGTAATTATTAAGTTTGAATAACGATGTCACATGAAATTGACGAGGTAATCAGGTTATTAAGTTATTTGATAACGAAAAAAACTTTTTGCTACGGAAGTAACTTTTTGAGGATTGGATTGGTGCCGGTAGGCTAATGTTGTCAAAGACGGTTGGTGTCATCGAATCGATGCGTATCAAAGTTGGTGTTGAAAGACTGATGCTTTGATAAGCAAACCCGATGTTGTTATTATTTGCTACGAACGTGACAATGAAACGTCTATAATCAGTGATTATGTGTAAAAAAGATGATTATTTTTAATCGATTTAGTTATTTATAATCTTGTTAAGAAGTTATAAGCTTGATAAGATACTTGCTTAACAGTCGTAACTGCTAAGCGAGATAAGTACCTCGGCAAGATAAGTGCTTACCCATAACATTAAATGAAATCAATAAAGATTTATTAAAAAATATTTGATTTTAAATTATATAATCATAATTTTATTATAAAGCGATTGTTTATTCATTTTTTAAATTAATAAATCGTGATTTTTAATAATGATTTTAATTATTTAATATAATAATAATAAAGAAACGTTAAATCTTTCTTATAACCTTTTTTCAATTCAATATATGACGTTAACAATAAAAATCATTAATAAATTTTTTTTATATTGATTTATCGAAGCATTACGTTTGAAAAAAAAAAACATTTAAAACATTTAAAAATATAGTTTACGTTAAAAACGCATTAATATTATTGCGAGAATATATTATATTAATTTCAACGCAAACGAATTTTATTATTTACGTTTTCTTTTTTTAAACGTATCGAATTTCTTATTTTATAAAGATTTACGAATAATAAACGATGA
>WOGZ01000425.1:0-24198 GCA_009733775.1 Alectoria sarmentosa
AATAATTATATTTAATATAATTAATATAAAAAACGCGATCGAAAAAAAGTTATATTATGTTATAAATTGTTTTTAAATATTATTTATGATGTAAATTTGATCAAAAATCGATCTTTCGTTTTTTAAAGATTTTAAAACAAGCATATAAATAATGATCGCGCTTTACATTTTATACGTGAATGAAACGATCGAATGATTAATAATGATTTATTATGAGATTATCGAGACGGCGTTATTATATTAAATGTTATAAACGCGATATTTTTTATATTTATCGATTAAAATTATAATGTTAAATTTTAAAGAATATAAAATGTTATTAATATCACGCTCATTAAAATTAATGAAATTATTTATATTCGTTTTAATTTTGTGATGCTTTTTATTCTCGTTTTGATCGTTATTTAAATCGTCGTTTTATAAAACGTTTATTTTAAATGTAACGATTTTAATTTTATCGTTGTCACAACATCATTTAAATATCTCATTTATAAACGACGTCGCATCATATCGATCGCAAATTTGATTTATAAAATCGAAATTATGTCGCAGAGACTTTATAATATATAAATAACGCGTAATACAATTTACTAACTTTGTTGAAAATTAAATAAATTAAATAAATTGAATAATTTTCAAAAAAGAATTAAAAGACGCGCTATTAAAGAAATCGATATTAAAAAAATTTATTAATAAATCTCATAGCAGAGGATTTTTTATATCGATTAAAATATTTTTTGATCGTTTAAAAATATAAAAAACGCGTCGTTGAATAAAAAAGAAGATAATAAACGAGATAAAAAAAGAGAGCGCGTTTTAAAAAAACGAAAATCGATTAATTTGAAAAAACGACGATTATGAAAAAAAAAGTTTATTCGAAATCTTTTTAAAAGTCTTTTTACGCGTTTATAAATAATAATAAATAATTATTGAGCTCGTTTTTGATTTCGATTATTAATAATAATAAATTTCGCGAAAGATTATTTAAGAAAGTTAGTAAAGGCTTTAAAAGAGAAATAAAAAATATATACGTGTTTTAAACGTTTAATAACGTTTAAGCGAGGGGTATTAAAATTGAATATATACATATTATTAAAACCCAGCCTTTTACGTAACGTACGTAAAGTTAATTTTAAAATCGATTTTAAGGTCGACTTTAAAATTAATTTTAAAATTAGTCGTATCTTAACATTATCTTGACGAATAAGCTTAAAAATACGATTCTTTTATATTTTTTATATACTTAATTAACTCATATACGATATTTATTATATATCTTTTCATAAATTATAAACTCGATTTATGACGATAAAAGAATAACATTTATTCTCGCATTTTTCACATATGAATATCTTATTAATAATGATCTAAAATAAATCATTATTACATTGCGACAGTTCGTTTTTTTTAACTCGTAATTTTCGACGAGTTGGGTTATCGTAATTCAAATATAAAAAATATCGAATTAAGTCTCTTCGCATAGAGCATTCAATTTCATATTATCGAATTATAAGTTTCTTCGTATAAGGCATTTCGTTTCATATTATCGAGTTATAAATTTTTTCGCATAAAGTATTTCGTTTTAAATCATCGAGCATTTAATTTCATTCGAGTATTTCGTTTTATATCATCGAATATTTCATTTTTTTTCAAATACAATTATAAAATATCGAATTAAGTTTCTTTATATAGAGTATTCAATTTCTTCATATAAGCAATAAATTTTTTCGCATAAAGTATTTCGTTTTATATTATCGAGTAACAAGTTTCTTCACATAAAGTATTTCGTTTTATATTATCGAGCATTCAATTTCATTCGAGCATTTCGTTTTATATTATTGAATATTTTATTCTTTTAAGTTTCTTCGTATAAAGCATTTCGTTTCATATTATCGAATATTTCATTTTTTCAAATTTCTTCGTATAAGGCATTTCGTTTCATATTATTAAACATTTCATTTTTTCAAATCTCTTCGTATAAAACATTTCGTTTCATATTATCGAATATCTCATTTTTTCAAGTTTCTTCACATAAAGCATTTCGTTTTATATTATCGAATATCGTATTCTTTCAAGTTTCTATATACGAATATTCAATTTTTACGAATAAAACATTAAATTTCGAATTTAACGAGCTTTTTATAATAAAAAAAAGAAATAAATTCTTATTTTCTATTAAGCTTTTTATAATAAAAAGAGAAAAAAATTTCAAATTTATCGAACTTTTTATAAATAAGAGAATTAAATTTTAAAGGATTTTTTAAAATAATATGAGAACACGCCCTTGATTAGAGTGTCAAATTTTAAATTATTATTAAACTTTTTATATTATAAAGAAAAACAAGTTTTTATATCAAAATAACTTTTCGTATTATTAAAGAAAATAAATCTTTATTTCGAATTAAACTTTTTATATAAAAAGAATCACGTCTTTAATTAAAGTGTTAAGTTTTAAATTATTATTGAGCTTTTTATATTATAAAGAGAAATAAGTTTTTATATTAAAGCAACTTCTCGTATTATAAAGAAAAACAAGTTTTTACATTAAAGCAATTTCCCGCATTATAAAGGAAAACAAGTTTTTACATTAAAGCGACATCTCTCAAATTCTTATTAAGCTTTTCATATTACAAAGCGGAAAAAAGTTTTTATATCAAAGCATCGTAACGTATCGCTATAAAAGAATATTAAAACAATCGTATACTTTTGACGCTATAGAGAAATGTTGAAAATCAATCTTTTACGTAACGTACGTAAGGTTAATTTTAAGGTCGACTTTAAGGTCGATTTTAAGATTAACTTTAAGATTAGTCGTGTTTTGACATTGTTTTGACGAATAAACTTAAAAACACGATTTCTTCGTATTTCTTATATACTTAATTAACTCATATACGATATTCATTATATATCTTTTAACATATATTAATAATGAATTAATAAATTAATAAAAAAACAACGATTATACGCGTTTTCGTCGATAAATAAATGAATCGAAAAAAATATTGATCGACTCGAGCAAGCTTAATACGATTTTAAGATCGATATTTGAATATTTATTTATTTAATAAATAATAAATCGAATTTCGTGATTTTTATATCATTAAATAACGCAAAGCGAGCTTTATAATTCACGAAATTTTGAAAATAATTTATATTTAAGAGAATAAAAAGCATAAGTTATAAGATTTTTATATATAAATTTTTAATAAAAACGCTCGAAAGGTTTAAAAGTCGTTATTCGAACGTTAATCGAAAAGCGTAATAATATAGAATTTATAATTGACTGCATATACAAATTTAAGATATTTTAATTTAATTTTACATTATTCTTTTATATAATAGTGATATAATAAAATAAACGTTAAAATGAAAACGATTTTAAGATCATTAAAAACTTTTTAATATTTTAAACTTTATTTAAAAAAGTGATTTTTTTAATTAATTGACTTAAGAATTTTATAAGTTTAAAAACATTTCGAATAAAACGTCGATAAAAATTAATAAAGTTTAAGAAATTTTAAACGATTTTAATTATTTTAAATATAAATTAATCGAATATAACGAAAACTTTTTTTATATTTATTTAAATATCTTTAATAATGATAATTAAGTTAAAATATTTTATTTTAATTATATCAAATAAGCTTTTTTGCATATCGATTTAAATCTTTATTTTTTAAAAACGTGATAAAATAAAACGCATATGTTTAATTTTTTTTTTTTGCTTTTATTATAAATTAAAATATTATTAATATAAACGATATAAAATATATTAAAATATTTATATAATATATTATTAACATAATTTTAAAAAGTGAAAAAAACGTCGTATAATTCGAAATTTATAATTAAAAATTTATGAAAATCGTATTAAATGCAAAAAAGAATTTTTTATTTTTTATTTTCGATTATTTATAATTTATTAAATATTAACATAATATTTAAAATTATATAAACTTTTACTTAATAAATGCGCGAAAGAATTTTTTAAATTGAAAATAATAAATATCGATTTTTGATAACAATAACGTTAAAAGCGCGATAATTTATATAAAAACGAAGTTTTTCGTTAAGTTTTCCCGTAAAAAAAACGAGTGACGTTGTTAAAAAAAAAGCTTAAACGAATAAATTCTTTAATAAAATTATCGTCGAAATATTTTTTTTTAATTTAAATTCATTTTAAAATATATCGTATATAAAATTAAAGCTTGATTTTTTATTAAACATTAATAAAATTTTATAATTATTCAAATAATAAAAAGAAAGTTTATTAATTTTCGTATAAAAAAAATATTAAAAAAATCGTGATATTTTGAAAATACGATAATGAAAAAATTTGAAATCTTTTTTTCATTTAAAGTCTTTTCGATATTATGCATATATATTATAAAAAATTAAATTTAAAATTTTTTAGTAAGTTAAATAAAGAGAGCGACGTTAATTATATAAATTTTCAAAAACTTTAACGTTAATAGTTTTTGAATACGATTACAAAAAGATTTTTAGATTTTTAAATAATGATTTTAAGAACTTCTGTCTCAGAATTCTTTAAATATTTAATTCGACGCCGTTTTATTTTGCGTCGTAAAGCTTTTTTTTTTGAAAAAGGTTTTTTTAAAAAGCGAGGCGTTAAAGATAAAAGATTTTGAAAAAGATTTAATAAAGTTTTTTAAAGAAATCATCGAAATTGATTTTTCGTTTTCGAGTTTCGATTAATAAATTAATGTGTTTTCTTTAAAAGAAAAATAAATCGAAACGTAATATTTTTTTATTCAATTTAATTTTATAATTATATCGAAGTTTGAAAAAATAATAATAAAAAATATAATTATTATAAATAATTTAAAATGTTTTAAGATTTGAAATGAAACTATTATAAAATAAATTATAAATTTAAATTAAATAAGTTAATTATTAAACTTTCGAAAATCTCAATTCTTTTTAAATGAAATTAATTTTTTTCTGTTAATTTGCGTATAAAAATGATTAATAAAATTTTTAATATTAATATTAATATTAAATAGATTTTTAATTAAATATAAAATGTAAGTTAAATTAAAAGTATATATATAAATAAAATGTTTTTCAAAATTAAACTTCGATTATTTAATATAAAATATTGATAATATTGTTAAAATTTATTTTATACGTCTTTAAACGCGATTATGTTTAAAAATTATACATTTTTTAAATTAAAAATGTTTAAAATTATAGAAAAAGCGCTTTTCGAACGAAATAAAGCTTTACGTTTTTTAATGATTTTCTTTGAAAAATAATTAATGATAATACGATTTATATAATCGTCGTAAAAATAAAATTGTTATCGCGATAGCGTTTTAATTTCGTTTTATTAATGAGATCGCGGAAATTAATAAAATAAAAAACTTAATCGATAATAAATAAATTTATGATTATGTTATTATCGTTAATATTATAATTAATTAAAGCGTTAATAAAAATTGAAACAATAATTGTAATATCGAAGCATGATTTTTTAAAAATGTAAAAAATTATTTATCGTTATTCATTATTTATTTGTTAATAAAGTTTTTTAAATTTCATAAAAAAAAAGAAGTTTATATTAAACGAAATTAAAAAAAATCGAAGTTCGTTATTAAACTCTTTTTTGAACACGAAATATTAATTAATTTTATTAAATTTAATATTATAAATATATGATTCGAAATCGATTAAATAATAATAATAAAAAACGATTCGCTTATTTAAGCTTTTAAATATAATGTTAAATAATTACTTTTAAATCGAAATTGTTAAAAATTAATTTTATATATTTATAAAATTAAATTAAAATGCGAATAATAATTTCATTATTAAATTTAATAAAAAAAAAATTCGCTTAATAACTTTTCTTTTTAAACGTTTTACGATATATATAAATCGTTTAAATTTAATAAAATATTAATCTATATTATCATAAAGCTTAACTTTAAAAACGTAAAAAAATGTTTTCAAAATAATGAGATTTTTTTCGTATAATTTAAAGTCGAAAGTTTTCGAAAATCGTTTGAAAATTTTAAAGAAATTAAGATTATTAAAAATAGAAAATAATTTAAAACGAGAATTCGAAAGTTTAAATATAATTTATAATTTTTCGAAATAATATCGAATTTTATCGAGTTTCGTTTGCTCGCGTTCGATTTAAATTCGTATTTAAATTATTTCGAATTGTAAAGCGCGTATTTAATTTTCGTTTATTTTCTTATTTTTAAATGTTATAAATTAAGCATAAAAAAAGACGAGAATTTATTCGAAATTAATTTTAACGATTTATTATTATTTTTTTATATTTTTAAAAATTAATTTAATATTAAATAAAATATTTTCGATTAAAATTTCTTTAATATTTATGAAATTAAAAAATAAATTATTAAATTAAATAAAAAATGCGTTAATAAAAACGTTTAAAAGATTTTTATATATGTTCGTTATTATTAATAATATTTCGAAAATGTTAAAAATATTATCGATCGAAAAAATAACGATAATAAAAATAGAGTGATGATAAATATACATCACTTTTTCATAAATGTATATCACTTTTTAATACATGTATATTCTTTTTTCGATTAAATAAATATAAATTAATTAGACGAATAAAATTATAAACGTTAAAATCTCGAAAGTAAATTCTCGACGCAACTTACATTTATAGCGATTATTAATTAATTTAAATGAATTCATTAATGTGTTTTTCATTTCGCCACGCAATTTATTTCAATAAATCAATTTATCTCGATTTATTATTCGCTATCATTATCGTTATCGCATTGTTATTACGATTAAATAATTATTGCAATCGTGCAATTAAACAATTATATAATTATTGCAATCGTGTAATTAATTAAATAATTAAACAATTATATAATTATTGCAATCGTGTAATTAATTAAATAATTAAATAATTAAATAATCGAATAATCGAATAATTAAATAATTAGATAATTAGATAATTAAATAATTAAATAATTAAGTAATCGAGTAATCAGATAATTAAATAATTAAATAATTAGATAATTATTACAATTATTACGATTCATTATAATCGTGTCGTTATTATAGTTTTGCAATTAAGTGGTTAAATAATTAAATAATCAAGTAATCAAATAGTTAAATAATCAAATAATTAAATAATTAAGTAATCAAATAATCAAATAATCGAATAATTAAATAATTAGATAATTATTACAGCTATTGCAATTCATTATAATATTAAAATATTTAAATTAAATGAATTTATTAATTATTCTTTTAAAGCTTTTTTAAAACGAATTTTATATATAATATTAATTATATAATTAACATAATAACAAATCGAAAAAGACTGAAAATTAATCGTTTTTTTAATATATAATCATGTTATCATTATAATCTTATAATCTTGTAATCAAATAATCAAATAATTAAATAATCAAATAATCGAATAATTAAATAATCAAATACTTAAATAGTTAAATAATCAAGTAATCGAGTAATTAAATAATTAGATAATCAAATAATCAGATAATCAAATAATCAAATAATTAAATAATCAAGTAATCGAGTAATTAAATAATCAAGTAATCAAGTAATCAAATAATCAAATAATTAAATAATCAGATAATTTAACTTTTTATCGTTGCGAAAATTTATTTGATTACATATTTCACTTTTTTTAAGAATTTCAAAAAGGGTTATGCGTCGATAAAGATATACAAAATAAATAAAAATGTATATATATCAAAAAGTGATATACATTTATCAAAAAGTGGTGTATATTTATTATCACCCTAAAAATAAACGTTCGTAATATTATAAACGAAAATTTAAATAATATTATATTTAAAATAATATTTAATAATTATAAATTAAATATATTATATAAAATGAACGTAAAAAGAAAAAAGAAAGAAAAGTACTTTTTGCGCTTAAATATTCTTCGTAATTTAAGCGCTAAACCGAATGCGATTAACGCGATATTCAATTAATTAAGGTGAAACGAACTTAATCGTTTCAGATTGAGATCTGAATAGTTCGGGTGAAAATGACATTCGGGTAGTTGAGGTGAACATGAATTTAGATTTTTAATAGGGACGTGTTTTCGAACCGTGACACTCTATTACACATGCTATGATCAATTTGATCTTATGGCCACCTCACTGCGAGATTGTTGTACGGCCCAAAAAGTGATCACAGCAAAACTTTCTCACAACATCGAGCAGTTCAGGATTGCTGTTTTGACTCCTTTTTGATATTTCCGTAGAAGATAGCGTCCCTTCTACCCCTGGATTTTGTCTGCTTCCTTATTGCCAAATCATTTTATCTTCCACATGTAAATTTCGGACGTGGTCAGCATCTCCAATTCCTGAGGATTTTCCGCAGGTTTGCTACTTGGAACTCTTATCTCCGTCCACAAGGTGTCTCCTGCCATTCCTGCTGCCTTGTGTCACATCTTTCTTTACCTCGTGCTTGTCCTTATTTCTTGGAATAGTCTTGCACTGATACCGACACATGTTTCGGCTCAAATAGAATCACTACCTGACACCCTTTTGGGGCAATAGTAGAAAAGTCATGCTCTGGCGGTAGGAATATGTAACATATTGAAAACACTGAAGCTGTGGTCCTTCCGCTGTGAAACGCCGCGTCTAACAATGCATTTGCGCATCAAGCGTGAAGCTCTGTAAAGCATAAAGCATTGTGAACATCAGCGGCCTGTATACAATACCTGTAGCCGAAACGCCCATCGCTCAGTTTGTTAAGAACTTCGTGTTGTACAACGTTGTAGACGGCTTCTGCTTTGCTTAGTCATTCGTCCTATAGCCGTGGCTTTGGCCCTGGGACCTCCGATACTTTTCCACCTCCTTTTCGACTGCGCTTTCCACCCGTGACTTCAATTCTGGTCGATAACCAATAAAGAACAGGATCTCCATCCAGACGAAGAATGGCGCTAAGACCAAAGCTTGGACTAGGTTATCTAGTAATGCGGGTGCTCTTCCCTCGAATAAACCGTGACCGATAAATTGAGCGACCCAGCTCGAGGCAAATATGCCCACCGCCCAATAATTTGCTATCGCACCATATGTAGTGGTTAGATATTCTGAGTATGCAGTTCCCGCGAGCAGAAGAGGAGCTAGAAGACCTCCAGCCACAGGCTCCATCAGAATATAGACTATTGCGTATATTAGGGTAGCAATAGTCCCCAGATTAGGCGGAAGGTTCGGTATAACAAGCCAGCTTGGAATGGGTACCAATGAGGGCGTGTTGGTACCCTGATATCGGTTTGAGTAATTTTCCAGAAAAGAGTAGCTGAGGTCTCTTACGAGTAGAAAAAAAGTCATCAGAATCATCGGCACACAGACTATGTGAATGGCTTTGTTGGCCTTGAGACGCAAAGGGTCAGGGACATTTGGATTGCGCTCGACTCGATCTGGGAGCTACTCTTACAGTAGTGTGATGATACGAGCCATACTGGTGTAGTGTCAGCATTGGAGTAGCCTCGGGCTTGCTCAGCGTAGACTTACGAACAAAAGCTGGTTCTCAAGGTTGAGAGACATTTCGAAGGCTACAGGAAGAAAGAGTAGGAGACGTGAGTTAGCGACCGATTCGCAAAATCATGAGAGAGGGAACATTTCGCAAACTGATTGCTGATGCTAGAGCTCCTAGGTGTAGTACAGTACTCCTTCAAGTTTTCCACTTTTGTTCTAGGAAGAGCTAGGGGCTTGGCGCGATTCTTGAACCTCCTCTTCTAAAATAAAGCTTTGCCAACCACATAAGTTACTCAAGCTGAGAATTCGCACCTCATCCCAAGTTCTCTTCCGCTCTGGTCAATTGCATTGGCAACCCGTCCCTTCTTTTCTTTGTTGTTCTCAAACTCCACTCAAGATGATTAGGAACGCTTTGAGGCAGAGCGCCCGTATGTTTGGGGCAGTCTCTGTCCCTGGCAGACTCGCCTTGGTAAGCTACAAAAGGTTCCTCACACTTGTGCTAGCGACTCGGCAACTTGTGATACTTCCCTTGGAGGTACCGTTGCTGTCTTATCGAGCTACACATCTGTTCTAGCTACCCGATGGGCGCCACTGGCAGCAGAAGACTAACCACCTCATTCTACGCAGAACCGATGCACAGCTCCAGCAGCGCTAAATGCAGCGTCAAGACAAGCCCGAAGCTATGCTTCAGAGGCAAAAGCTTCCCCGACAGAAGTCTCTTCAATCTTAGAGCAGAGAATCAGAGGTGTTCAGGAGGAAGCCGGTCTTGCCGAGACTGGTCGTGTCTTGTCCGTTGGGTACGTGACATATCCGCGATGAGGGTGTCAAAATGAAATGGCCGGAACTGACTGGCTTTGCATCTAAGTGACGGTATCGCTCGAGTTCACGGAATGAACAATGTCCAGGCGGAAGAATTGGTCGAGTAAGTCTAAGGCTTCAGGGCATCGACAAAAAAACTCATTCCTAGATAGATTCGCTTCTGGGGTCAAGGGTATGTGCATGAACCTCGAAGCTGGCCAAGTCGGCGTCGTACTCTTCGGCTCGGATCGTCTGGTGAAGGAAGGCGAAACCGTCAAGCGTACCGGAGAAATTGTTTGTTCCACTGCTTTCCTCCACAAATCCTTGTCTAACAGCTCCTTAGGTCGATGTACCCGTCGGCCCTGCGCTCCTTGGTCGCGTTGTGGATGCGTTGGGTAACCCCATTGACGGCAAGGGTCCCATCAAAACCACGGAGAGATACCGAGCTCAGCTCAAGGCACCTGGTATTCTGCCTCGTCACTCTGTCAACCAACCTGTCCAAACCGGTCTTAAGTCTATCGATGCTATGGTGCCAATTGGCCGTGGACAGCGCGAGCTTATTATTGGGGACCGGCAGACTGGGAAGACTGCCGTTGCCCTTGATGCCATGTTGAACCAGAAACGCTGGAACAATACCGATGACGAAACCAAGAAGCTCTACTGTGTGTACGTTGCTATTGGCCAGAAACGATCTACTGTAGCGCAGCTGGTCAAGACTCTTGAGGAGAATGACGCGATGAAGTACTCCATTATTGTGGCTGCGACAGCTTCCGAAGCTGCTCCTCTGCAGTACATGGCACCCTTCTCAGGATGTGCCATGGGCGAGTGGTTTCGTGATAATGGCAGGCATGCAGTTATTGTCTATGACGATTTGACCAAGCAAGCCGTCGCTTACCGTCAAATGTCCCTATTGCTGCGTCGTCCACCAGGACGTGAGGCCTACCCTGGAGAGTAAGTAGCTTGCGTTTGTAATTTTCAAAATTTCTTTACTTGCTGACTGCTGCTTAGCGTCTTCTATCTGCACTCGCGTCTGCTTGAACGTGCCGCCAAGCTCAGTGACAAGCATGGTGGTGGGTCTCTGACCGCCCTGCCTGTCATCGAGACACAAGGTGGTGATGTGTCTGCTTACATCCCTACGAATGTCATTTCCATCACAGACGGCCAGATCTTCTTGGAAGCCGAGCTTTTCTACAAGGGTATCCGTCCTGCCATCAACGTCGGTCTTTCAGTCTCCCGTGTCGGTTCCGCAGCTCAATTGAAGGCAATGAAACAAGTCGCTGGGTCCCTCAAGCTCTTCTTGGCACAATATCGTGAGGTTGCCGCCTTCGCCCAATTCGGTTCCGATCTTGATGCCGCCACGAAGCAAACACTCAACCGTGGTGAGCGTCTGACCGAGTTGCTCAAGCAGAAGCAGTATCAGCCGATGGCCGTCAATGAGATGGTTCCTCTTATCTACGCAGGTGTCAACGGTCATCTCGACAATGTCCCCGTGGCTAAGGTTCTTCAGTGGGAGGCGGACTTCCTGTCGCACTTGAGGAACAACGAGTCCGATCTGCTTGCATCGATCGATAAGGAGGGCCAGGTCACCAAGGAAATAGATGCCAAATTGAAGGATGTTGTGCAGTCGTTTACTAAGAGCTTTACTTGAGAGGGAGTTAAAAGTATGAAGCCCCTCAATCATGTGGCAGACAGGCGCTGATGGCATCTAAGTTGTAACATATACAGCAAAATCTCTTGCCTTCCGGTATCAAGTCTTTTGTACGCCAAGGGCACTGAAACTGCAACTATGCTTCATACACTGGGTTGAAGCATTTTCTTCTTACAATTCGCAAGTAAGCAAGTTACACGGGTATTGGTGACTGTCTGTATTTAGAATCAGGACTCAAATCTGTTTGATTCGGCCACTGCATTCTTTCCGTGTCTGTAACAATAAGAGACGTCGTAGTGTAGTCAGCCTTATGAGAAAGTAGCCCACTGACTCGGAATTAAGGGCGGCAACCGACCTCTGCTTTGATCTCTGAATTTGAAGAGATGAAGCAGCAGTGACTCATTCACCACCACTGCCAATGAGAATGAGAACGCACCTTCCAGATACATCTTGACACTAAAGCCGAGGCTCTGACTGGACTAGCAGCTTTGGTCACTTTGATGATTGGCCGGCTGGGATTCGACTCCGCATCCATCTGAGCATCGACACTGCAAATCACCTCCATTCAAGAGGTCTTTGGTGCACAGTGTGCAAGGTAGAGTAACGCTTGATCGGCCGCGTGTCGCTTTGCTCTTCAAGAAAAGAACACCCTGCCACCGTGTTTGTGCAGAAACCCGCAAATTGGACAACAACACTTGCGCCGAAGCACAAGGAACATTGATTACATCGACTGTATTCAGGCAGAAAGACTCATGGATTTCGGATTTGCTTCCCCCGGGCCTCTTGCTCAAAACGATCTACAGACATTTCGCCCATCCCCACAAGACTCGACCACCCCCAAAATGACTCCAACCCCTCCATCAACGACGACGACTACGAGCAACGGTCAGTTTTCTCCCGATGGACAATACCGAGTAGTGAGGAAAAGGAATAGAGTACCGTTATCATGCGCTCCGTGCAGGAATAGAAAGTGAGTTCCCCAACTCAGCATAGTGATAACTCGTCTACCAAGATAGCTGGTGATTGTTCTAAAAGAAAAGGAGCTGACACTGACTTCCTTAGGCTCAAATGCAACAGATCGCAACCATGCGAAAATTGTGTCAAGCGTGGCGATGCTATGTCTTGCTCCTATGCGGCACCAGGAAGTCGCAAGAAGCAATCTGCATCCTCACAATCTGGCAACTCCCCAGACGACATGCAGAATCGCATTGACCGCCTCGAGGGTCTGGTGCTGTCGTTGATGACGAACGGCTCTCAATCTGCAGGTCCAGCCGCAGCTCAACGAGCCTTGTCCTTGAACTCTAGCTCAGGATCTATGGAGTACCCGCAGGATGTGGACGTGGACGTTGATGGAGAATTCGAGGACAATGGCATTGTCAAAGGATCAGGAGAAGACGAGAGTGAGACTGATCAAGTTGTCCAATCACTTGGAGTCATGAAGGTCGACAACAACAAATCTATGTACTACGGGGAAGCTCATTGGGCCGCTATCTTGCACGACATCAAGGAGGTCAAGAATTACTTTTCAGAACACAAGAAGCAGTGGGAAGACCAAATGCTCAAGGTCCAAGAAGCTAAGAACCGTGTTGATTCAGCGCCGCAAGGTCCGACTTTCTTGTTTGGAGGATCCAAACCACCACCCTACTCAGATTTACTCACGCAGTTACCAAAACGAACTGTAACAGATAAGCTCGTCTCCCGGTACTTCAACTCGTATGATCCAGCAATTCATATCCTGCATCCTCCATCATGGCAGAGGAATTATGAAGGACATTGGGAGAATCCCCATAAGAGTGGGCCAGCATGGCTTGGACAAATCTTCGCTATCATGTGTCTGGCAATGCACTCGTACTTTAGAATGGATGACGAGCCCCCCGAGTTCCGAGGCAAGTCTCTTGCCCTGGCTGCAAATTATCGAGGCCTTACCGGACAATGTCTTTTGCTTGCCGACTTTACCAAGCCTGTCAATCATATGATCGAGACTTTGGTGCTGCACCTGCATTGCGAATATGCTCGGAATCGTGATGCTGAGGTCGGAACGTGGGTATTAGTAGGCATGATAGTCCGGCTCGCTATGCGTATGGGCTATCACCGAGATCCCAAATACTTTCCCAACATCACACCCTTCCAAGGAGAATTGCGAAGACGAGTGTGGACGTTTGTGCGACAATCAGATCTTCTCTTCTCTTTTCAGATCGGATTGCCGAGCATGATTCGATTGGGGGACTGTGACACAGAACTTCCTCGAAACCTTTACGACGATGAATTTGACGAAGATTCGAAGATTCTCCCGCCCTCGAGACCCGCGTCAGAACCTACGCCCGTCTCGTACATGTGTGCGAAAGCTAACATGGCATTTGCATTTGGGAAGGCCGTCGAGAAACTACATTCGGTATCGACATCCTCGTACGACGAAATCATGGCTCTAGATCGCGATCTGAGAGAAGCTCGTGCAGAATTTCCACCACATCTCCGTCTTCGAAGCATAGAAGATTCCATGATGGACCCCGGGGCTCTGGTCATGCAACGCTTCTATCTTTCCATTTTGTATCACAAAGGCCAATGCGTTCTTCATCGTAAATTCCTCGCGCGAGCGCGCGAGAACAACCGCTATACTCACTCTCGGCGTACCTGCGTCGACTCATCCATGGAGCTTCTCAGCCATCAGGCGACCCTGCACTATGAGTCGCGTTCTGGTCGCCGCCTCCACGGCATGAAGGTCTTCATTAGCTCGCTCACAGCAGCCGATTTCCTACTTGCTGCTATGATTGTCGCTCTTGATCTCTGCTATGGAGCGGAAACAGAAGCCGGCGGCCAAAGCTCTGGCGACATGTATACGTGGGGACTGGAAAGACGATCGGACATGGTTCGGGCACTTGAAGTTTCTAATAACATCTGGAAAGAGACGAAGGATCAGTCAATGGAGGCCTTCAAAGCATCTGAACTCCTGACTGTCATTTTGAATAAAATGAAGTACAGTAGGAACCAAGCCTCTGGACGACCACCGCAAAACCCCTTCGCGTTTCCCAGCCATAGCAATGGCACAGATGGTCAAGCTTTTGGACTACCAGGGGAGGAGAAGCCCGAGCACTCTGCAGCCATGACACTAGGCATGCTTAGCAATGGCGGGATGACGCCTAACTCTGCATCGATGTTTAACGGGGTATTTCCTTCCACAGGGGGTGTCAATTCTAACATGGGGGATATGCAGACTTCGGGATTGACGCCAGGTTTCTCAATGGAGCAAGCTACCAACGGTATTCCCTCTGGGGCGAGCCCACTCTCGTTCTTTGGCAATGGGACTCTTGCTGGGGACATGCCGGCGAACTTAGATTGGGTAAGTGCGAGCGGTTGCGGACGACAAATGAAAATGCTAACGCTCGTACTCAGGATGCGTGGGATTCCTATGTGCAGAATGCGAGCCTCGACAATGGAATCCAGGGTTGGCCCGCGAGTATGGACCCGGCACTGATGACACCGGCGGCGGATGGACAAGCGCAGATGTCGCAATCTTTAAGTAATTCGTTCAACGGTCCTGGAGGAATCTTCATGGGGGTCAGTACTCCTCCGGGCAACATGCCTATCTGAACTTCACCCGCTCTTTTTACTCAAGCACGACCCACTATTGGGCATGTAATAGCAGTGGGATGGAGCTCGTTACGCTTTCGTAAAGTGCGACTGTGAAGGCGTTGTGCAGACAGCGAGGCAATGGCATTGTTAGTTTGGCAGGAAGCAAAGATACCACTTGTGGCAATTCGCAGGTTATCGCAAGAACCAACCTGGGACATTGTTTTCGCTTGAAAAGACTCATGTTTTAGCGAAATTACTTAGAGACATGTTGTAACAAAACCTGACCCAACTTGAACTAAACGTGTCGTGTAGGTTCTTCGAGCCCCAGCTTATGCAAATTCGCAACGTATATATTCAGAATATGTTATCCACTATGATACTCTACTCCACACTGCAGTACTAAAGTAAGTACAGTAAAGTACGAATTCGTGGGTTTACCCGCGCACCGCGCAACACGCGCGCCAAAAAGGTAAACAAACCATGCTTTAGGCCCCACTACATCCTCCTCACCCCAAACAGACAATCTGCAAAACTGTCTCCTTCCACACAGTGAACGATGGATTCTCTCAATTCTGTCTACCAAAACTTCCTGTCAAAACCCCATTCGTCTGCATTGAACAACGAGGCCTCTCTCAACTACATTACCACTCTGACCACCATAAACACCGCGGCTGCGATAATTAAACATCATGCAGCACATCAAAAGGTCCTCACGAAGAAAGAAGAGAAGGTTCTGAGCTCCATCGAAGGCAGTGGTGCTTTGTGCCTGGATGTCGAGACCACACTCGAATTCATGACAGGTGGAGGAGCCTATCTGCCCGGCTTGGATGACAATTTCCTGGCAGACCGCGTCGTTACGTTCCCAATGGTGAGAGAAATTCGGGGAGGGTTCAAGTTGACGCCCGTCCTGATTCCTTTGTCTAGGTGCATATTGTCCACTTCGATTCGAGCCAGAAGATTCAACAGATCCGCCTTTACTGGGATCAAGGATCTCTACTCAAGCTCGTGGACGTCATTGGGTCTCGAGCGAGGAACTGGCCTATTCGTGATGGCAAAGATCAGGCACGTCTAATTGCTTCAAGTGCTGCCGGTATTATTCTGAGCAATGGCCCCGCACGCCCAGCGACGGAGAACGGTTGCCGCGACGCGAATCTGGCGGCTGTCACGACCAAGCCTAGATCACAGAGTAAGAATGTTACCAGAGACCCACATGCCAGCTTAGCCCTTTTCGCGCCTCGTGGAGAAGAAGAGGACTCCTCGGCACCCGCTGCTGTCGCTCCTCGTGCCTCAGCCAAGCCACCGCCACGGGACTACCACGACCTCTTCGTTGGTAACGAGTCTGACGCCTCGCCAATCTCCAGAGAAAAGATTGCGTCGCCCCAAAAAGAGAACATGACCCCTGGCCCTGTCGCTCCCAAAGGCGGTGCTGGCAAAAATTATCAGCCCTCTCGCCTGTTCGAGAAGGACAACTCGCAGCCAGGAACTCCTGGCACGCCCACTGAATCTTCTGGCAAATTCATTAAACCCGATCCCATGAGATACAGCCATTTCGAATTCGGTGATGGAAACGAGAAACAAAAACCACTGGCTGTTCGCCCCAAATCGAAGCACCAAAATAACTGGGACTTCGCAGATTTCATGACTCCAGATAAGGTTCCCACAAAAGTCCGAGGGCAAGACATCCGTCACTTCGGCTGGAGTGATGATGAACCTGTGATGGATAGTCCGGCCAAGCATCCAGCTGTAGCCAAAGCGCGTCCTGATGCCAATACAAACTTCGAATTCCAGGACGACGGTACTCCCGCAGGCGAGCGGCGTGCAGGCCATCCTCGCGTTCAGGGCGACCGGAAGGGCTTTGGAATGTATCAGAACAGTGTTTTCGACCAGAGCGATCTGCCTCCCAGCCCAGAGAAGGAGGGCCACCCATTGGCCAATCTAAATGATAGACGCAAGAACTTCGATCCCCATTTCAGCATGACAGATGATTCTCCCTCTCAGTCAGCGAAGATGGAAAAGCAGCCGATGCCGGAGGCCAGAGCGAAGGTGGTTCAACATATGGGTGCGCAATGGGAGGCTAGCGACCAATCACCGGGCCCGCGCCCGACAAGCAAGATCGAAGATGTGATCAATCCAGGTTCTAGAGACAAGGAAAACATCATGAATGGAGACGGCAACAAACATGTCGGTATCAAGAGCGGCGGTGACGGGATGGGAGGGAAGAAAGGAGCTGGACGCTCGTGGGGTTTTGGAGATGATTCTCCTGGCCCTCAACCCGGAAGGAAGAATGAGAATCGAAGCAACTCTATTTCTGGGGACAAAGAGATCATCTCGAACGGTGGTGGCAAGAAGCATGTAGGCATTAAGAACGGCGGAGATGGCATGGGTGGGAAGAAGGGAGCTGGACGCTCCTGGGGCTTTGGGGATGACAGTGACGAGGACGGCATTGGAGGAATGAATGGTGGCAAGTTCCAGGCTTCGAAAATCCAGCAGGCCCCAAAGGACAGTGGGTTTTGGGAATTTTGAGCATGGAAGGGAGCGGGGATACGTTGACATGCTTGCAATGAAGGGAAGACGGATGACGAGTTGGCTGTGTGCTATGATACGCGATGGATGTGGCAACATTGTTCTTTTGTCGATGGTCCTGTCCAACATTGCAGGCGATGTATCACATGAATGCTTCCCAACTATTCATGCGGTAGATCTCATCAATTCGAGGGTTTGGAGCTGTCTTCTCCCGCTTCTCCCGTTCACACAACGCGCTGGTTCAAGAAAGCGGTGCGCAATGTGCTTCGAGCGTAGAGATTGGGCAAAGTAGTCGACGAGCGAGCACTCATTTCTCCGACTTGTCTGGAAAAGAGGTGCCTTCGTTCCAAGTCTCCGGGCGATATCTCTTCCTACAATATCCTCACTTGACGTCACACCATCAAACAGGTGCGCGGTAAGTCTCTACCTCGAACAGATGAGCGGCATCCGGAGTCATCGATTCTCTGACTTGATTTGCATCCTTCATCAAACATCGTCTCATGCTTCTTCAGCCGAGGACATACTTTCCTCCATGCATGCGATGACACTTCTCCTTCCATGGCATATCATCATCGGTCACGTTGATGCGAAGGAAGCTTTGGTACCAAACATCCTACTTGCTCAGCGTCACGCTTGGCCGCTTCACAACGCAACTAAACAAAGGCTTGATGATCTCAGCTGTCCATTTTCGTGGCGACGGAAAGGAAGTCTCGAAACCTCCTCGGTCGAGATTTGCAGGTTCGCCAAACTTGTCGTAGAGTCCGTCGACCCGGTACGGTTTTACAGGCACTGGCAAAATTGAGAGACCTTCTCACGCATCTTTTACGCAGATGAGGTTCTGGATCGGTTTGACGACATAATCGACATTCCTGGAATCGATGGCTGCGGTACATGATGCATAAGCTTCAGGTGTTGACGATGAGATTTGATGGTATATATTCGAGAGCTTGTTTTGGTGGCACGTTTGGCCTTGTGGAATCTATGGAGCACATTTGGTGACCGTTTCTGCAGTGTCGATGTTGAGACGCGAAGTCTCCGCTACACAGGCTGCTTCTGCTGTCTGCCCCCAAGATGAGTACTGAGATCTGACAAGGGTTACAGGCGTGGTTGGCTTCCTGCTCTGGCTTGAAGATGCGAATAATCAGTATGATGTTAACCTTCTTTGTCGAATCGTAATTGGTATTTCCATTTGATCTTACTTTCATCTGCAGAGCCATGTATGCCCTTAGGTCAGCGATTACTAAGACTGGCCTTGAAGAAGCAGGAGGGTAATTTGCGGACCACACTGTCGTTGACGAAGCCATTTGCTTCCGCCTTTCAAGGGAGACAAAGTTCTACTTCACCATCGTCATAGCCCGGAAGAAGAGTTTTTCTTGGGAGGCGGCCTGAAAAGCGTTGGCTGACACCAAAATTTTCTTCTCTGCGACATTCGGAAGGGCCAAAACCAAGACCAAGCATGAGCTCCAAACTTGAACCTTCGTTACTTATGCTACATAAAATCTCTTCGTCACAAGACATCGCCACCATTTTCTCCCGGTATTAGCTATCAGAATTTTGGATGAATTTCCTTCCTCCATTTGTTGCATGTAAGCATCCTCCGCGTCCAAGAAGGCTGCTGCTTCGAGGGCGTGTCATCCTCGGCGACTTCGACACAAGTGAAGCCCTGAAATGGTCACTCCCATCTCTTCTCCTCCAACGGTTATCAAATACGTTCTGGAATAATGACCGCGTCGCATTTGCCGCCAACCACTGCAATTTTTCGAAAATGGAGGATCAATCTGCTTTGTTGACACTGCCGTTGCCGTTCTTCGCTGAGTCCTCGAAAAAATTATAGTACATTGAACTTGGCCAGTGATTTGTGGAATGCGGGTCAGCGTTTTCCATTCATGATTGACTCTGGAGTGGATCAGGAGGCGGCCAGAAGTGCAGGTACCCTCGAAAGGTAGGTAGCTCGATGGTGTCAAGCCGAGCGTCTATTGGGACCCATGGAGCGCGGGTCAGGGACATGGTGGCTACGAGAGGAGAGAGAGCTGGATTTGGGGCAGCCACTGCTGCTTCCACGACCTTACGCGGATTGGATTCCTGCTCGACTAGTGTATGGAAATATGCTTCGTACCCGGCGTCGTGCAAAATTCAAGGGTAGCTGCCAAGATTTCCCCGAAATGCAGACGAAGTCCACTGGAAAGCGGTGATGCATGCTACTTATTGCTTCCATGAGCATAAAGTGGGTATCACTTCCATTCAATCGAAGTTGATAGATCCACCTGATCTTGCTTCTCGAAATGTCAATGTCAGCGGAGCCGGACTAGCGCTCCCCAAGGCTGGCCTTGAAGAGCGACGAGTGTAGACCAAGGACAACTTGACGGACGAAACAATGCTCAGGTCTGCAGGTTATATGCATCTCAACATCACCATCGTCTGAGTTAACGTCGAAGTAAAAATGGTTCCTCACGGCCGGAATCCCGAGGGTGCGTAGGAAATACGGGGAAGCGGAGAGCCTCTGGCTGTTTGGACGTCTTGGACAGCCAGTTAATCACCCAAAAACGCAAGATTGCGCGTCTGGCTACCTTATTGTGGATAGCTGGGGCAGCAGTAAAGCCCAGTTGCTGTTATTTTCGAAGCGACGGGCCTAGAAGAGGAGGATATGTAACGACACAGACCTACAGATTAGGGTGTTCAAGAGGTAGCAAGCGCACAGAAGTGGTAGCCCTATGATGTGTCAGTAGGAGGCGCACCGATATGGTAGCCCTTTGAAGGAGTGAAAGCAGCCGCGCGAAAGTTTTAACCAAACGGACTTGAAGAGTCACAGGCTTAACTCAAGCGGTCCGGAAGCGTAGAAGACTCACGGCGGTGTGGGCTTTGAGGAAGCAGACCGAGAATCAAGTGGTGAGGTGTACATTTGTGATGTGACAGTGTCGTGTACATAACACAAGAGATAGGATCTCGGATTTGGCAATTTGTGATGGCAATTTCAACTTTACGATATCAACCTGATTCACGTTTCCGTGCCCAACAGTGAAGCTGTGATACCTCGATTAAACAACAGAGCACACTCAAAGTCTCTAAAGTAGGCAGAGCAGCGCCAAAGGTGCCTTGCAAATCATCCATCAGCAAGCTACCTATTTGTGCATTTGCTTGCCTGTTTACCACCCTATGGGGTGGCAGATTTGTTTCGCGGGGAAAGCGAGCTTGGTCCACATCTACCACCACTCAACTGGCCCCAGTCCGGACTGTGACATCGAAGCCTGCAGCGTTGAGCGCATCCAGTTTCCAAAAAAGGGATAGTGCGCTTACTGTGATACTGTAAGGGCTCTTCCGCTCCGCGGCCGACTCACTGTCTCGCTCGGAAGGAGCTGAAGGAGAAATGTCGTTCCATTGCTCGTCCTCCACACGCACTCGAACCCACTCGTTCTTGTCGTAGAAGTATTCGTCGCCATCATTGACCCAAGTCCAAACTTGCTCTTGCACGTTGCTGAAACCCATATCAGATCCATGGAGAAGGCCATTGTCAACCAACGCAGGATCAACAAGCTAGAAGCATGGACAAAGAAAAGTAACCGCGCGAAAGGAATAGGGTCACTGGGGCGACTTACAAGAAACTTTTGGGGAACATCAAGTTCGGAGGAATAAGTATGTCGTCGAAGAAGTCAAGCCGTACTGTTCTGAATGTCATCAAGCGAGTCTTGTCGTGGGAGAATGGGGGCGTACTCTTCATGCCATACTCAGAAGCGCCACTGATCTGTCCGAGCATGATCTCTCCTTTAAAAGGACGGAAGACGATAAGACGAAATTCGACTGGGAACCTTCAACATTTGAGCTTCGAAGCCAAAATCCCTGGGCCTACCATTGACATTCAGAATGCCAGTACCATGGCCGATCAAACCGTCGGAGGCGTTCAGTATATCGTACATGCATATGCAAAGCCCGATCTTCTGAATTACCTGCAACGCTGTTAGCATCGTAACCTCCGTCAGGGAGCCAAGGTTGTATACTTTGTTGGCATATTTGGCGTTGATGTTGATTTGAATACTCTCCCCACTGGGCTTCTCCACATCCTCTGGAGATATTTGAACCAAATCACTCAGTGTAGTCTGATTGATGTTTCAGCAATTCATTAAGATGAAATAAATCAGAACATATTCTCGTCGGACAGTCCGTCGTCTTGTTAGCTTACCAGGATGAACATTTGGGCTTCAAATGCCACAATATGGGGACCTTGGAGCGCTTCAGATGGGAGGCGTCCATACAAAGGTGCGTAGGTTTACAGAGGTGGACACCGAAAGCCCTGGGCACTTAGGGTTAGGGTTAAGTGTAAGGCTGAGTGCTTGGCATGCTACAGAATATCAGGAATATCATGAACATCAATGCTGTGCATACGGTATGCATGCATACGAAGTGCATAATAGCGATATTATCGTGTGCATGCATATGAAGTACATTGTTACGATTTCATAATATGCATATTAAAATATTATAGCGACAATACTTCGTAACGACATTAATATTGTACATATATGCGCTAATAAATAAATAAAAAAAAAGCATTCGAATTTTTTATATAGTTACACTTAAATAAATATAAATTCTTTTATTATTTTTTAAAAATTAATAATATATTTAATGCTTAAAGTGTTAATAATAATAATAATAATAAAATACGAATTTAAATATTCGCTTTAATCGAAATTAACATTATTATAAAAATTATTATTGCATTTATTAAAATACTTCGTTAATTAATCGATTGTTTTAGAAGTAAACTCGTAATAAAAAATATAACTTATATTATAAATAAGTTTCAATTTAAAAGTTTTTTAATTATTACGCTTAAAGTCGAAAATATTATTTCAATTATTATACGAAAAATTAATTACGATCGAAAAAAGATTTTTTTTATATTCGCTATTAAATAAAATTTATAATTAATAATAATTTCACGCATTTTCAAACGAAACAATTTTCGATTATGCAAAATTATTAAAATTTTATTTTTTACGAAAATTATAATAAATTTTTTATAAAACTTCGCTTTATAATATAAAATTAAATTATAAAAAATTGAAAATAAAAAATTTAAAGCGACGAAATAAATATGATTTTAAATAATCGACGTAAAGTGTGCGAGTTTAATAATAAATTAATTAGATTTTTATTAAATTTATTATATATTATCGTTTTGTTAAAATTATAATAAAAAGTTCGTATTATATTTAAAAGATTAAAATTGCGATCGAAAAAAAGAAATACGTTGAAAATTTCATTAAAATTAATTAAGTTTTAAAATCGAAGATTAAATTAACTTGAAAATTTGAAATTAATATACGACGTATAAGTTTATATAATCTTTTCAATACGAAATTATAATAAAAGTTTATTATTAAAATTGAAAAACTTATTATTGAAAAAAAGAAAAAGAAAATTAATTAATATCTTTATTAAAAAAATAATGTATACATTTAAATTTTTTATTTTTTTATTTATTAAACATAAATTCTTATTTTAAAGTTTTTAAAATTTATTTAAAAATATAAATTCGAACGCTTTAATATTATAATTATAAAAGATAAAATTTCGATATATACATTTAAGTATTAAAAAGCAATTTATATATAATTTAAGATTATTTAAATATGTCACGAAATGATTTAAGAAAATAAGTTTATTCGAAATTTCGTAAATCGTTAAATGTGAGATAGTAAAATCTCTTTTTAATGAAATTGCGTAATAGTTAAATAATTATGAAATTTATAAACGTAATTGCGAGTTTTAATAAATAAGATATTAAATAAATTAATAATTAAAAAAGAAAAAAAAAAGAAAAATTGCAAACATTTAAGACTTTTATTAAATATATTAAAAACGAACTTTAATTGCGTAACACGCAATTTTATAAACGATTTAAATCACTTTTATTAATTTATTTAAAATATTTTCGTTTTTATAATTGTTTCTTTTTTAAAAAGATTTAATTTTTGAATTTTGATATAAGTGCGTATTATAATTAAATGTTTACGAATTTATTAAATTTATTTATATTATTTATTATAAATTTAATATATTTTAAATTAACGTTTATTATTTTAATATACGTAAAGTGTTTATCGCAAATTTTTATAAACACGTTAATATATTTATATATTAAAATCGCGATAACGTAATTATAAATATTATTATTTT
>WOGZ01000426.1:0-23949 GCA_009733775.1 Alectoria sarmentosa
TATAAGTTTTAATTTTAATATTATTAATTATATTATTATTCGAAAACGTTTTAATGTTATAAAAATAAAAAATATTATCGATTATATATAAGACGTTTTCGTTTATATACGCGATAATTTAAATAAAGCATAATTTACGATAATCGAATAAATTAATCGTTATAAAAAAGATATAACGTTTAAAAAAAACGATTTCGTCTTTTTTAATAACAAAAACATCGTTATTAATAAATTATTTAAAAAATTAAACGACAAAATGTTCGATTTATTTAAAATCATATTTATTATCGATTCTTTTTACAAATTGAAATTATTTAAAATTATAAAAATTTATAACGTTTTTCATTTTAAACTCTTAAATCTCGTTATTATTAATTCATTATTTAATTAAAAAAACTCTTTTTCTCAAACTATTATCGTCAAAAATAAAAAATAAAAAAATAATTAAAAACATATTAAATTTAAAGAAATTATGAAATCGTTTTAAATATAAAATTAAATAAAAAGACGTTAATAAAGATCTTAATTAATATAACATTAATGAAAATAAATTCGATAATGCAAAAAACGTAATAAAAGACTTCTATAAAAAATATTCAAACAAATTAAGATAAAAAGATTAAACATTATTCGATTGAGCTAGCGATTAATTTATAAAAAGGTTTTATTATTCACTTTTTTACTTTTTTCTTTTTTTTTCATAATCGTCATTATCACAACGAGCGATGACGATTATATGCGATTTTCGATTATTATATATGCGTCTTCACGTCATTTTTTCAACGATAAAATCGATCGATATCGACGACGACGATATATCGATTCAAGGTTTAAACGAATACGCGATTTTCGTTATTCACATTATAAACATCTTTCGAAACCTTTTAACGTCGTTTTAAAATCTTACTATCGTTATTATTAATCTCATTTGATATCACATATATAATAATTTATAAAAAAAGATTATTCAGAGCATTATTAAAACACATATAAACTTTAAATAAAATTTAACGTTTACGACTCGATTCGATTCGAAAAATCTTATTTAATTATATTATTTAATTTTTACGATTTTTTCTTCGCTCGAAATATGAAATATTAAATAACATTAAATATTTAAATATTTCGACGACGATTATAACGTTATTTTTTATCAAATCACGTTATTTTTAAACGTTTAAAATAATAAAATATTATAATATCGACGATGTTATAAACGAATTTCTTACGATATATTATTATCGTTATTATCGTTAATTTTCTTCAATTGAAAATAATTATTAATTAAATGTTTTAAAAATATAAAATAAATTATAAACACACTTCTTCGATCTTTATAGCGTTAAAATATCGCTTTTTAAAAGAAAAAGATAATGTTATAAACGTATTTTATATTTTTAATAAAACTAACTTCTCTTTAATATCACATTTCTTTAACACTATTTAATTAAACTTAACGTAATTTAATAAAGGCATTTATTTTCATATAAATGTCTTTTTTTTATATATATACTTTTTTCCCACTTAATTATTTTATTTAATACACTCATATAATATAACTTTATATTAATTTTAACAATAACGAAATCTCGTTTAATAATTATTTGATAAATAAATTAATCGAGTTTATAATTTATTATAAAAATAAATTACGAAACGAAATAACTAATAATCGAATAATTTTAATAATAATAAATTATGATTATAATTATGATAATGATCGTATTTAAACAACATAAAAAGAAAAGTATAAAGACGATTATGATTCAATTTATATAAAACAAAGAAGTCCCGAAATCGAATTCAGACAATTATCGAATTCTTATGAATTCCATATCGAAAAGTGGCGAACTCAGGGGTACTACTCTCATGATCATTTGCCGGACTCACATGGTCCACATGGGTCCTCCGTATCACCGATATAAGCGAGTCTATTACCTAATAAGTGGGTCCAAACAACAGATTTTTTTGGAGCCCGGGCGTGAATTAACACTATAGCGACAGCGTGGCTGTAGAGCCTCCAAAAAAAGCCCACACCAAATATTTCGACAATTGAAACTATACACGGCTCTAAGTATATTTGAACGTATCTACAGCCATGTTACAATTACCTATAAGTAACAACATGGCCGTCTGCTTGCTTGCATTTGGCGGTCTGTGTGCTCGGCAAAAATTCTGATGGGGCAGGCCGCTAGAGTACATAGGAAGTTTGGAGCTCCCGCTGAAAGATTGCACAAACTACTTACTACTTCAGCTATCCCTTGCTTGCACATGTATACCATTGATTCCATCTATCATTAAGAAGACGAGGGTCCTATCTTGTGTACGACCAAGTGCTTATCAAGCACCTATTAGCAACTAGCTCCTTCCTTCCTTCCTTCCTTGTCCATCAGATATCCCGCTTAAGAAAAAAAAAAAAGGGCTTCGTCCTCGAAGCTCTCATGATATTCAGGCAATTATTTTATTTTGTAAGTAGCAAAATCGCATCTAGGGAAGAACTTTGCTCTAGATCCTGTAGCATCGGTGCTTGATGCAATGGTCTTGAACCTAGCAGGGGCATTTGCGTCAGCAGGATTCGATGTAGTGTCATTGGGAGTGTCGATTGGGTTCGCATCGGTGGGTGTTGTAGTAGTAGTGGAAGCAGCTTTTTCAATTGGTTTTATTTCGAAGAACTGCTGAAAGAGATCGGTGATCCCCTGCTTGACAGCTGCGGCGAGACGACTATCGAATTCATTATCGAATTGGTTTTTTTTTTCTTTCGATGTCAGTCGTGATGATCTCGATGCGAAGGCGATCTTCAAGGCTGCTTCCGTTCAATCTGTACAGTTCGATCGATCCCATGCTTTTCTTCAAGGCTTCCACGTTCACAAGCCTTCCTGGCCTCTTCCTTTGCTTCCTCGGCGTAGGCTTCCCTGTATGCGGCTTCCTTAACGTAAACTTCCCTCTATGCGGCTGCCATCTTTTCCCTTTCCCTTTCCAACGTAGTGATTTCCTTTTTCACCTCATCCCTTGGCAAATCTTTGACGTGAAGCACTAGATTATCCTCGAAGGTGGGGGTTCGCAATACTCAGGACAACGACACAGGTGTGCTTCCTCATCAACGAGACCTCCTATATCAACAGCAACGGCGCCTACTTACGGTTTCCGCAAAATGCAATAATGACAACAGCTTTGGATTTCCAAGCGGCTTTCTTTGAGTATATACTCCTAAACCCGGTTCCTAGCCGCGAGCTACATTTATATCGTTCAAATCATGACGTATAGAGAAATCTGGAACGGGGAGTTGCTGGAGAGCGCTGGTAGCGGCTCTGTACATAGAATCGAAAAGCTTTCAAAGTTACTTTTTCGAAGCCTGACAGATGCCAAGCCTCAACGTCTCGGTAGCGATTGAGGTCACGTGATTGGTCTTGGCGTGCTGCATTGTTTTGACCGCCTCAGGACGTCAGGACGAGATTCCTCGAGGCCAAAACTCATAATATGAACACTCGGGAGCGGGAACAGTGTCCTAGGTCCAGGTAGACGGGAACGGCCAGGTATTCCTGAGCTATTCTCCAATGAATACACATATGTATTCTAGAACGCTGTGTGGAAAGGGGGAAAAAAAGAAAGGAAGATATGCAGGCGGGCATACGCCAGGATGTACATGTAAGCCACAACTCAAGAGAAAAAAAATGGAAAATCACGCCTTGAAGCCATCGCAAACCGTGTACATGGCATTTCGTCCGGAACAGGATGATCGCCATGGTTGCAAATCGCATGGTCGTGTTCCGGCGCTCCACTCGATTGTTGAAATCGAGCGAGACGACTAATTACAACGGAGCCTCCGGTATCGCTTCGACCAACACACGAACCCAGGGACAGGTGTCAGACTTCCCCCATCAGCCTTTCAATCGCCGAAGTGATGAGCCGCGCCAGATCGGGAACCTTCTCCCTTGATCAGCCGACTGGCCGCAATCAGGGGAAGGGCACTGTCAATACAGCCGTACTTACGTGGGCCTCCTTAAAGAACGAGAAATGATCCGCGTCGATCGTCTCACACCGCACTTCTTCAAAGTAGTCCTCCCACCCCTGCGGCCCCACCGAGGACCTCTTCTTCAATAGCCAATCTCTCACCGGACTCTCACCTTGCAACACTGTCTCCACCTTGGAGACCTCGGCTTCATTCAACGAGTCCAGAACTCCCCGTGTAGCGCAGATGGCTTCGCACGGGATCTGCCGAGCCGCCGCAGACGGTGGCGAGGGATTATGTTGCTCGAGCGCAATTGTGTTGCGGACGAAATGCTCGCGCATGTTTGGTGACAGCTTCTTGAGCGTGCCGAGCTGCTCGAGGATGTCGAGCACTTGACGCAGCAGGTCTGGCTCGATTGCAGGGAGAGTTTGCGGGCATGGCGAGTCGAGCAAGAGAAGCCCTTTGATATCTCTCCCTCGTTCGAGGAGCTGCTTGGCAATCTCGTGTGCGTAGACGCCGCCGATGGAATATCCAGCGAGGATCAGAGCGCCTGTGGGTGCGGCGTGCATTATCGTGTTGGAGAAGATGGTCGATACCTCGACGAGGGACAGGGTGAAGGCGGACGGATTCGTCAAGAAGGGGGAGCTCAGGGCCATAATACGAAAAGAGGGATGGAGAGTTGGGAGCGCTGTGTAAGGAGCTGGAGAGCCGCTTCCCTCTGGCAAGAGAATCAAAGAGGGGGAGTTGACGGTGACGCCCACTGGGAATTGGAGGAGGGTAGTGCTGCAGCGAAGGGGTGGCGTATCCGATGTGGGCGGCTGGACGACCTGACGCGGAGGCGGAGCCGTCCTTGTTGATCTAATCACGTTACTCGAGGCTGGAGTCTCAACGGCCGTCTTTGTTTGAGCAAGAGCTGGGATTGGGGGGATAGTCTGGGTCTCCGTTTCGAAAAGGGTCTGAATATCTGACCATGTGGGGTACAAGATGAAGAAATTAGCTGGGATATGCTGCCCAGTCGAAGAGCGAACGGAGTCTATGATGGAAAGAGTGAGCATGGAATCGACGCCCAGGTCCAAGAGCCTCGCGTGCGGCTCTAGCTCAGTGACAGCGATTCCGAGCTCCTCGGCAATGCTTTTCTTGATTTCCTGGGCCTTTGGGATTGAATTGATTTCAGAAACTGATCGCTTTGATTGGGTATCCACCATGATCTCCCTCTTATAATCACTGTCGTTCTCCTTGTTGCTAACGAGGAGGTCAGCTTCAATCGCGTTTGCAGCGTGGGTCCGTTCGACGTATCGCTTCAGATCGCCCATTGTAGACGGCTTTGAGAAGTAGGAACTAGGGATATCAATGTTCATATCGCTTCGAAGCTTGGCTTGTATTTCGAGGATCAGAAGAGAATCAACACCCAGGTCGGCGAGAATCGCATCATTCTCTAATATGGCAGGATCTACACACAGCTGAGCAGCAATCAAGGCAGAGGCTGCAGATATATTGCTGGATCGAAAACGATGCCCTGGTGTGGGAACTTGTCCAGTGGGAAGAGGTCTTGACGCTTGAGATGAGGGCGATGGTGCAGTGTTCTTCGGGGGCGCGTGTTCGCCGGTCTTTGGCAGAAGAGTCGATAGCACTCTTTTCTTGATCGCCTGGAAACGCAACCCGGCAATGATTGCAACTACAACATCATCATGCAGAACAAGAACATCCCCCGCCATCACACCTTTCTCGCCTGTCTTCTGCATCTTAACGTACGTCGTATAGGTATGATCCTCAGACAGTGGCTGCGCGAAGCGCATACTGTCCCAGCCGTGAGAGATAAAGACTGTATCTTGGGGCGCTGTGTCACTACCATTTAGAACAAAGCCTGAAAGTTGTGCCAAACTATCGATCCAGTAGGGGCTGCATGCGAACTTGCCATCCGTCGCGTTCGATTGAAATGACACCCGCGCTGTGGCTTCTGATGATTCTCCGTCCATGAAAACTTCCTGAATACCCCGATATTTAGGCCCGTATGTCACAATGACGGAGAATAATTTGTACACTAGGCTCCCTAAAAGGTGATGGACTTGACTTGCAGTGGAAGGGTGCCTCAGAGAAGCGATTCGAGATTGGTATAGATATGCATGATTTGCCCATGTCTGCATCCAGCTGTTGCCGTCGCCAGGAACTACCGTCCAATCAGCATGTTGTACGCTTTCTGTGCCATTGACGGAGACAAGTCTCATTTTGATGTCATCCGATTTTCGTTCCTTTTTGGCAGAAATGTTAATTATTTGGGTGCTGGCATTGGTGTTAACGATTAGTGGATGTCCAACCTTCATACTGGACACATCGAACGCTGGCATCTTCTCATCCGGGCGAATTCGTCCCCAAATATACGAGGCAGCCGTGATCGCCATATCGGCATAGATAGAGCTAGAGCACAGGCCAGAATCATTCACCATATGAGCAGTAATTGCGGAGTATAGCTGCTCCTCCCTCAGATCCGAGGCGAATACCACGAAGGCCTCGTCTACCCCTAGCTCCTCGGATTCTACCTTCTGAAGCGTCGTGCTCTCAAGGCCTGGAGGTGGGGACTTGGTTGTGGGTGCAGGCCAACCTTGTCCTTTGCGAAGGCACCAGTCGCCTTCATACTGGATCCAAAAGCTTTTGAGATCGAAGGCGTAAGAGGGTAGATCAATCAAATGGAGCGCTGTTTCGTACTCGCGATGGTATTCACGCCATTTGATATTTATCCCAGCTTTGTATGCTTTAGCTAAGCTTTTCGCGAGTGTTTCCCAATCATCGTGATTACGAGCCATGGAAGTAAGACATTGCTCGGGAGATACAGCCAAGATGTTCTTGACCATGTTGGTGCATACTGTGCCTGGGCCAATCTCAATCCATAGCGTTTTATTGTCAGCTACTCCAGATGACTCAAGTTCTTGAAGTGTTTCCAAGAACTTGACAGGCTTCCTCATATGCTGAGCAATGTAGGCAGCATTGATCCCTTCTTTTTCCTGGATGATGGTACTCTTGACTGTTGATGCTACCATTACTTGAGGTTTCTGGAATGGAACTTCTAGTGCGATAGCTTCAAATTCCTCGAGTGATGGATCCATTTGAGCGGAATGGAAAGCGTACGGGAGTTGCAGGAGGGTGGTCTTGACACGCATTCCTTCTAGCTCGAGCTTCAGCATCTCAATCTCATTGGCAGGTCCGCTGACAACGTTCGAGTCAAGAGAATTGTGACAAGCGATTTCGCACGTCGAAAGACCCAATTTCAGAAGGATTCTCTCGAGACGGTCCATAGCCATGTGCACGGACAACATGCTGTACGTTCCGGCAACGCAATTTCTTTTTAGGATGCATGATCTCCTACCAATCAGGTAGAACATATCTGTGAGACTATATACGCCGGCGATGAACAAGGCTGGATACTCTCCGAGACTGTGCCCGATGACAGCTACGGGCTCGACTCCCCACGAGCGCCATAGATCAGCTAGAGCTACTTCGAGTGCGGTCAAAGCTAGCTGAGATTGGAGATTATCGAAGTTGGCAGAAATGACGGCTGAATCAGTGATGTATCCCAGGAATGACGGCAGTCCAAGATTTTGACATATCCTCTCAGATCTCAAAATGCTCATCCGAAATACGGAACACGTTTCAAAAAGTCTTCTGCCCATTCCTGTATACTGGGAGGCCTGCATTGAGAAAACAAATATGACTGGGACTGGCTGTTGACTTGCCATTGATGAACCGCTTTCCATTAGGCTTGTTTTGACCGCTGCAGACAGATCAGAAACGTTCTTGGCGACGAAAGCTTGCCTTAGGCTATGATGCATACGCCTCGCTGTCATTGAATAGGATAGATCCGGCAGGCTGATATGAGGATCTTGTGACAAATAGCTCGAAAGACGGCTCAGATTGCCATGCAAGGCGGCAGGCGAGTGTGCTGAAATCGTGAAAACATGAGCGCTTCGGAGGTCTTTGCCTTCAACCGCAGGTTTAAATCCGTCCCTCAGAAGCAGACTGGTGTATCCAGACGTGATGTTGAAGTTGTTCACCAGTATGTTTCTTTCGCCGCTTCCGAGCCGATGAGCGACGAATGGCGTCTCGACAGACGGAATTAGGATATTTGAGCCCATCAAGTCAGGTATGTTCTTGTTCATGACAGTCTTGATACCTATGTGCCGAGGTATTGTAGACTTCTTGAACATCATGACCGCTTTCATCACTGAGGTAACTCCTGAGGCGGCCTCGCTGTGGCCGATGTTTGGTTTGACTGTCCCAATGTAGAGCGGTCTATCAGGTGTTCGGTGTCTTCCGAAAACAGCTTGGACAGAGGAAGTCTCCGCTACGTCTCCAGCTTGAGTGCCTGTACCATGCATTTCGACATAATCGACCTGGTCGGGTCTAATGCCAGCCTCTTTCAAGACGGTATATATCAGCTTCGCCTGAGTCGGCGCATGAGGATGAGTGATCGAGGGTGCTGTTGGTGAATGAATAGTCGCTGTACTTTTGATGATTGCGAGAACGTTATCTCGATTGGCGATGGCGCTTCTCAACCGCTTTAATACCACGACGCCTACTCCGTCGGCACGGCAGTAACCATCGGCGGTTTCGTCCCACGTCTTACAAGCTCCCGAGGGAGAGAGAACGCCACCTCTGCTCAGACCAGCAAACATGTCTGATGCAGTCATGATATTGCCACCACCAGCAATAGCAGCATCACACTTATTGCTCAACAACAACGCGCACGCCAAGTCGATGGAAGCTGCGCTAGATGAGCATGCTGTATCAATGCCGAAAGCAGGACCTTCCCAGCCAAAATGGTAATTGAGTCTACCGGAAACGAATGCTCGGATTCCACCAGGAATAAAAAAGGTGTCGATATCCTGGCCGGCGTTGGCTTCTCTCCAATCATCGCTGCTTTGACCTATGAATGTTCCAACTCTCAAAGCATCTTTGCTTTCACAGCTGTATCCAGCTCGTTCGAGCGCTTCATAAGTACTCATCAACACCAAGCGCTGGATTGGATCAGTCTGAGCCGCTTGGCGGGGAGACATGCGAAATAAAAGTGCATCAAACAGATCTGCATGGCCATAAAAACAACCATATTGTGCCAACGTCGTGTTGGGAGTCCGCCCACTTGGATCGTAATGAGTATTTATTGGGAAACGACTCGTCGGTACCTAGCTCTAGCTTAGTTTGTGATGATTGGAGGAAGTTAAACGCATACCTGTTGGCAAAGATCACGGCCCTGAGAGAGGATTTCCCAGAACTCCTCAAGGTTATCGCTCCCTGGGAATCGCCCTGACATACCCACGACTACGATGTCGTTCTCTTCGTCTGAGGGCCTTAGACCTTGATCAAGCTGGCGAGAGGAAGAGGCTGCGCTTCTGCAAAATTGTGTTGGCCTTGGGATACCTTTTATTCGAGTTGTAAAGTTGGCAGGTCCAATGAGGAATATTTTTGAATCCATCCCTCGTGTACCAGACTCAAGCGTGTCTTCCATTGCAGACATATCTTGAGGTATTCGTAAAATTTCTGTCAAAGCTTCACGCATGAGAGCCTTGAAGAGCATATCGCTACCCTTCAGTTCACGTCCACTACCAAGGATAATGGAGGTTCGTTGTTTGACCTGGAGATCTAGAATGCTAGATTGACCTATTATTCTCTCTATATCAGGAAGCTCAAGGTGGAGTGCATGAAATGCGCCTGTGACAGGCACTGGTACCACTTTTGACTGTTGAAGTTCAACAGAACTGGTAAGAAGCAATCGGAGAGTTGACGGGGGACCACTGATACTTGTAGAAGACGATGAGCTCGCGCTAACATAAGCCCGCCGAAACGAGGGTAAACGCTGTATCCCAAGTTAGCCGAGATGTCTTCGGCCGGCTTATAGTCTCGAACCTGGGACTGATGGAACGTATCCAGCATTGATTGAATCGAGGTGACTGAGGAATTGAGTATTGCAATAGTCCAATTGTCATAGGATGGCTCAATATTGTCGGATCGACGTAGGACCTCGAGGCCTAGCCGGACGGCAATTGAGACAATTTCAGGACCAACTGCCAGCAGCTCCGTGACAGATGTAACGCAAGCGGCAGCTATGGCAACAATTGAGCCAGTGCATGCTCCTAGCATAATGTTTCTTCCAGGAGATCGCAAGACACCGCCATTCTCAGATGCTTCGCTGTCACGGTTAGGGTCATAAATCTTGTCACTTTTCCAACTTAGGATTGGATTCCTTACAGCATCAGCCATCCTAGCTGGTTCGTGCATGATAGAACAGTACTAACGGCAACATTCCGTGACTCTCCTTGTCCCTGAAGCTCGCAAAGCTGAAGCAATGATGGTTCGAAAAGGGACGATTCTCCCGCGAGTCCATACTTATCAGCGGCGGCACGTACACTTTCAGAAGCCAGCTGCAAAAAGCGACCAAGAAGACAGGAATCCTTGGATAATGCGTAGAGCTTGCTGAAGGATGTGGGCACGTCTAGGGCTTGGTCTCCAAACACCAGAACATGATTTGTAGTATCCATTCACGCTGTGTAGGGCTTGAGATCTTGATAGAAACCAGAATGCCACTTTAAGATAGTATGGACTTCATAATGAAAGGTACTTGGTCAGCCCATATTTAGCAGTGAGCCGAAATTGACCTTGCTGTTCCTGTCTTCTGCATCACTTCACATATGTCTTGCATGTCATACATGGGCCACCCTTCCCCATGGACAATATGTGTCCCCCATAGATGATACGACTATCCAATCCATCGATAACCGTAATATCCATGGGAGTCGGGTACCCACCTATGACATGCAACATATGCGTAGGTGGAACACTGGCTTAACCGCCACATTTGGTTCATGGTGGCGTCCGCATATAGGCACGGTACCAGCACCCAAAGTTCATGCAGCATGACTCTCCTTGACTTGATCCTTCCGGAACAGTGCACAAAGCAGTACAGAAGAGGCTAGAATAGATCCGAGGATTGGTTCAGGTACTGGGGTAAATATGTCAGCTGATAAGCCCGCAGTCTGCAGAAGGACCAGGCAGGCAGACAATAGAGGAATGCTGGAGGTGAATGTAGCTAAGAATGATCAGCCTATTGCTCTCTGATCGGGCAAAGACGGTTCGCGATTCGGAAAGCGGTCTTGTATGAGTACAGCCCCTCGGATTGAGTCATTATCCGCAGACTTGGCTCATATCACAGAGAATCTTTAAGTTCTTGGCTATCGAAGTCCTTGATATCGTTTCCTGCAGAGTTACCTCGAGACGCGGCATCCTTGACCTGGAATAAAGAAATTTTCTCACATTCCTAAGTGTTGAGGTAGTCAAAAGCATATTGTGCAGAATCATCTCCCTATAATGACTTGAGGACCTTCACCTTGACAAGGATATTTTCAATAGATCTGAGGAGCGTCCATGTATCGAAAAGGCATGTAAACGTTTGAATTCCCATTGTGAATAGGGACATGCACTGCCAGCTCACCATTCAATATCACGGGAAAGAGGCTGAGAGCAGGCAGCAAATTCTGGGATAAACTCGCAGCATCTACTCTGAGTCCAGCGAATAGGATCATTTCCGGTAGCGACGTTTTCTCGCCACCTTTCAGACCTTGTCAGAGCGACTGGCACGGATGGACATCCGGTCATATTGGTGGCGCGGTCCTATAGGGCGACATTTACTATTGAGTGGACCTGATGAGCAGCCAAGCCACTGACTGCCTCTCCAGCTTATCTCAAACAAATTATCAGCTATCTGGTGTCTTGTGTCACCAGGTTGCTGGTGAGAACAAGAAATGGATCCTTTTGAGATGATGTCACTGCCACGGTCTCACAGAAAGCTCAGACATTGGTGGTAGGATTTATTCATTGCTGTTAATTACCTTGGAAATCGTGATTCAAAAAAATGTAAGTAAATACGACTTTTTTAACCTCCGAATTACGTACCTTAGGTAACTAAAGTAGGTAAATACTTTGCCAAGGTTGCCAAGTTAGCGTATTCAAAAAAAATTCAATTTCTTGGCGTTCGTAGTCACTTCACCAACCGTCTAAACGAATAATGAATATTACTAATTTGTAAAATAACTGTACATGAAAGTTACTTTCCTTAGTGTCGCGATTCTGACGTCGTTAATAATATGAAAAAGTACTATATATTCATCGAAATATGTAAGATTTAAGAGTCTAAAGATTCTTAAAAAACCACAGATCGAGGAAGTAATAAAATTCTTGTTTCTCGAGTTAAGTACGACTCTTCATTTGTTATATCTTGACGAATATTTTTCGCATATTCAAACTTTTGATAGTATTAGAATCGCGGTAATGATCCAACCAACTTTTATATATTTTGCTTTTTAAGATCGGTGATTTTCATCATTCTGTCGAACTGTTGGTGAAGTGATTATGAATGTCAAGAAATCGAATTCTTTTTGAATGCGCTAAAGGCTCAAAATGTACGCTAATTAAGTATCTGCCGGAGTCTCTGTCAATGCTGTCACCACTGTCAACCAAACATCATGTTCACAACATTATCATTCGATAAGGATAATGAAGGCGTTCTCAAAGTCAAGCCGAATCCGCAAGGTCCAAGTTTATTACCAACGCACTAATGTTAGTGTCAAGATTTGGGGTTCTCAGTCTTCTCCCAGCCGCCTTGTTGGACCGGCCACATATTTGGTATGATATAGGGGAGTCTGGAGAGAATGATCTCCATTCTACACACCCCATACCTGGAGTTTGACAGTCAGGTAGGGGCAAGAGGGGCCACGACTTGGGTATCACTACATCTTTGCTACATTTTGTACATCCTCATGTCTTTTGGCTATCGCTATGGAAAGTCACCCTCACGCCTCGACTGTCCAGACTCGGATTCGTAACGAAAAAGTCGTGTTTAACATCGACATCCCTTTCCCTGACGGTGTCAAACAACCGCATCTTTGTCCCAAATTTTCTGAATATTGTCGCAAGCGCCATGTGAATTTCCGCTTGGGCCAAGTTCATACCCACGCACTGCCTGGTACCCCTCCCAAAGTTGAACAACTGTCTCTGCCTCAACTCTTTCTCGGGCCCCATCCAACGTGAAGGGTCAAACTTCCTGGGTTCCGGAAACATGGCAGGGTCGTTGTGCATATGAATAGAGCTCATTCCGACCGGCGTGCCGGGCGGAATGGTCCAGTCCCGGAAAGTCAAGGTTGTATCTGGGTGTACACGCTGTAGTCGATGAATTGTTCCATATGAGACACGTAGACCTTCGTTGATTACCGCACCGAGGTAAGGGATACGCTCGAGATTTTGTAATGAACACGGCATAGAGACATCGGGAATCGCTTCTTCAAGTTCCGCCATGAGTCTACTCAGAATCGGCGGATTCATGAGAACATGATAAGTGGTCATGCTCAGCATATGCGCAGATGTCAAAGTCCCTGCACCAACGAGACTTTGTGCTTCCATAACAAGACGTGGAAGCGATTTCTCTGAGAGCGGGAGATCATCGTCATCTCGCAACGAATGGAATACTGTGGCATGAGATTCGGATCCGGTCTCGTCATTATGAGAGAGGATTGATTGGACCTGAGAGACGTACTCCAATTGCTGAACGCGGAGTTGGGCGAATAGAGGGTTCGTGGCACGTACCCACCAGTCAGGAAGAAGGTTCAGCACTGAGAGCATGTGAGGGAACTGTTTGATCCTAAAACTCAGTGAGCACATGAAAACAATAGGAAGCAGGTCCAATTAGGAGAGACACGCACATATGGGAGAGCTCAGATGGTTTCTGCACGAGCTCGTAATACCACGGAGAAAAGCCTTCCATCTCGAGTACGTTCCTGCAGTTTGAGAAACAATACTCTGTTATCACATCTTGTGTCAATGCCGAGTATGCATAAACTATGTTCACGGGCTCCCCCGCATCCATTTTCTCTAAAAATTTCTGACACAGAATATCGATGCGGGACTGGATCACAGGCTGGAGTCGCCGGACAGACGTTTTGGAGAAGAAATTGCTGAAGGCACCACGTCGTCGGCGGTGGAGCGTGTGGCCTACCGTCCCAAATGTCATACTAGTGCTGCCAAACATACCCGCAGACCAAGACCATTTCTCTACATTCTTAGTAACAGTAGGATAGAGCTGATCTATAAAATCCGAGTCTGCAACGTGAAGTTCATAGGGGTTGATGCGGATGATAGGACCTACTGAGGGTATCAGCTATGTAGAAGCCCGTGTGCCTCAGTTTTCGAGAATACCGTAAGTCTGGTGCATTTCTTGAATTTCCCAGACGTATGAGCCCCGTTTGATGACATCGAAATAGAACTCGTACCAGAACGTCAGAGCTGCCAGCTTTCGGCCAGGGAAATGAGCAATAGGAGAAAGATAAAGACGATAGATGACCCCGTAGGCGGTATACAGCAATGTCGTTACGAGGGTCAATTCAACGAGGAGAATGCTAGTCTCCATGTTGACGGGACGATCTTTCCAGGCCACACTTTTGAATGTGCTCAGGAATGGACAAGGTGATGAGTTGAGCGATGGTAATGGTCCGTTGGACGTTGTGCTACAAGATATCCAGCGAAATGGAAAGACGAGCGAGCTTGCTGACTAAGCTATTGCTTCTCAACCCACCCCCTCGGGACGTTAGTCTTCGGACACTGAAGATGATCTTCCTTCGATGCACGTCGAATTTTGCTGGAATTCTGCGACTAACAAATTCGACTGCTTTCATGGTTACAGGGTGTCAGAGAATTCCTTCGATGCAGATCCAAACTTTTGGGTCTTAGGGCAATTATGCAGAACACGGATCCGATTGCTTTAACCATGGAAGAGTATGAGGGATTTTCACGATGCTGGTCATGCTTCACGTAGCTGGCATAGAAGGCAAGCATTAAGACAACCCCGCCTTCGTGTAAATTTCTTACAATCAGCTGCAGTGACCAGTCCCCACTCATGCAGTGGGTTGCGTATTGCATATGCAGGTCGGCATGCCAAAATTAAAGGATAGGCAGGGTAACTGCAGGAATTCCCTTCTTCTTTTCCTTTATGACTCAAGATTTTCCCACCACCGTAGTAACAGCTGCATCATGATGTCACCAGCAGTCCCTCAAGGGCTAGAAAAGCTGAGCTTTTTGACTGAATTAGGCGGGCTGCATGATTCATCCTTGATACAGTGAAAAACAGGGACAATCTCGGCGCTAATCCACAGCACATGCTCAGGTTTCAGGGTCGACCATCTAAACCCTATGATCGGCTGTCTCTCGCACTGGCACCTGGATCATGCTCGCGCCGATCCCGAAGCACTGGGCCGCTGGTAGGAAATAATCCGAGAGGAGGAGAGGGCGAGTACCTTTCTCAATCCCGGACAAGGCGCCACACGGGCAATACCTGCTCATGCATGCTCACATGTGCAGCCCTACTTGAGTTTCTTCCAATTCGGTCATCTGTGTAGGGGCCATGCAGAGGTTCTTTGCTTTTCTTCTTTTGCTTCCTCAAGGAATGGCAGAACAACATGAGAATCGCACCCCGACCATTGTCGCCACTGTGATAGCACTATGGATATTATCGTATATTGCAGTCGGAGCACGGTTCTGGGGGCGCTTTGCTGGACACACGAAGCTGTGGTGGGACGACTGGCTTATCCTTCTCGCCGCGGTATGCACTCCCATCCATCACTCACGACTTCATGAGAAGTGGTTGAATGTTAATACCAGCCCAAGGTTATTCTCGCTCCGGCTCTGACTGCAGACTTGATTGAGTCTCATCTCGGCGCTGGAAAACATGTGCAAGCTGTAGTCCAGGACCACCCAGGAAATATCGACAAATTCCTTAAGGTCTGGGTCCCCTAATTCGACGCCATTTTTTGCACGCTCAGTTAACATCCTCTTCCTAGGCCATATACGCCGGAGAAATGTTTTACCCACCTATCATCGTCTGCATCAAGTGTAGCATCCTTGCCCTCTACTACCGACTCTTCGGCGTTAGAAAGGTAATCGCGCGTGTTTGCTACGTCCTCATAGGTACGACGGTCGCATGGGGCATCGCAACCTTGACGTCCGCTGTCTTTCAGTGCAAGCCTATCCACGTGGCGTGGGATCCGACGAGCACAAGAAGTGAATGTGTCAAGCTGAGGGCGTATTTAGTAGGCACGAACGTACCAAACGTTCTTCTCGATCTTGTGATCTTAGTGACACCCTTATATCCGGTTTGGCAATTGAAGCTGCCGACACGAAAGAGGGTCATGATCAGTGGGGTCTTTGTGCTAGGTGCTTGGTATGGCATCCTTCTTGCGTCTTCGAGAAATGCGACCATTTGCTTACTCTCCGCAGCGAGACCGCTTTCAGCATCATCCGCCTCGTGGAGCTTACCAGTCTTGAAGTCTCCGATGTGACCTGGAATTACGTGCCCCCAATAATCTGGTCGACTATCGAAATATGCGTCGGAATTTTCTGTGCGTGCCTCCCGGTGATGGCGCCGTTGGTTCCAGTATTCTTGCGGGGGCGATCTGGCCCAAAAGAGTCCGGTAATTCCTCAAGCTTCGGACGTTCAAACCCAAGAAAGATCACGAATGATTATGTGAAACAAAGCATTAGGAGGCTAGACGATGACACCATAGATTTGGTCCCCGAGAGCGATTATTCAATGAGTATCAAGCAGACCACCAACATAGATGTACATGAGGAAGATAGCATAGAGTTACATACTATGGCTTGATCCACCGATCCTGCGTATTGTGAAACGGAGGGTTTTCACTAACTACGTTCCCAATGCGAAGTAGATACAGCTCAGAAGGCTTCTTTTTCGTTCAAAGCTCTGCTTCTGCGTCAGCTTCGTGACTGGATTTTCCAGTAGCAAGGACTCATAGAGCACAACACTCACTCCTTTCTTTGATGCCGGAGCCTAATTTCGGAGTATCTGCAAACAACATTTGTCGCTCCAATTGTGCAGAATCCAGCGCATGGACTACACATCCGCGCCCTTGACTGGCTGCTCCGTGAAAAAGTCCTGCGGCATCAATTCAATCCATTCCTTTAGGTCATCAGAAAGTGCAGCCTCGCTCGAGTTCGCCACGGCTGCCGAATCTTGAACGATAAAGCGCACCTGTCGCCTGGAGGCAGCGAGAAATCGGGGGACCGCGCCTTGTCCGCCGCCAACATCAATAACCAAATCACCTGGACTGTCGATCGCATCCCAATCAAGGCCCACTTCTCAAATGATTTGAATCCCACTCCTTCCCTGGTGTGAAATATCGTGTCCCCATACCAAAAAGTCTTATCCGCTCTGGATGCTTTGCAAGAATTGGTGTATTGGCAGAGGTGTGTTAATTGGCCAGATTGTAACCCGTATACGTAGGCTCTTCAGAGTCAGGGTACGTATCTATAGCGCCGATGAGAGCACTGGAGGCGGGTGTGAATTCATCTGTCAATAGGCCAACAGCCTCGAAGAATTCAGAGCCGGTTGACAGAGCATGCGAGATGGCGGTGTGAGCGACCTGGCCTGGTAGAGAATTAGTAAATAGCTGTGAAGCCATGGCGTGTCTGAGAAATGGGAGACAAGGGTCGAAGGAAGGCAGATCTGCTGAACGATTTCGTCATTTGAGATTGAACCTATCAGGGGGACTGTTTGGGGAATCTTGTACTGGTAGATTGCTTGGAGGGTACTGGCGTTGGTAAAATGGGATACTGATTGTTGGCCAAATTTTTTTAGCTCGCTGCCGAGAGTTTGCCAACGCAGTAAAGCATATCTGCCGTTGCCCCTGCTGTTTCTTAGGCTAGACGTTTCAATGCGTGGGTTGAGTCGATTATTACACGTTGCACGGCTCCATATTCAGGTAGCAGAGTGATTAGCGAATCCTGATCACAAGATGTGGGCGGTAGACCATTCGACACAATATGGGCATCGAGTTGTTTGGCTTGAGCCAAAGTTTCTTCTGCTTTGGTTATTAGAGTAGACATTATGGAAGTATGAAGACGGGAGTATCAAAATGCAATATGGGCGCATTCCCCAGAATAGCTGGGAGGGTGATTGTGTTGGGAGAAGCAAGACTTGTTCGAATACAGCGCATCTTTTCATGCACCTCTATGCATTCGTATGCAAAGGGTCATCATAGTGCGTCATGACAGACTGCGGCTCCATACACGAACACTGCATGAGACTTGACACGAGTAAGCTTTCATAAGACTTGGAGTCTTTGGCGGTCATTGTCCCTGTCTTTCTTTGACTGCAAAGCGAAGCCAACTCGGCGCAATGCACCGACAAACATGGCTGATAACAGGCTGCTCTTCCGGCTTCGGCTCCTTGTTTGTCACTGAGATCTTACGACGGGGTGATCATGCCATTGCCACGGCTCGTTCTCTTGAATCGCTGGAACCTCTTATGGAAACCGGTGCATCGTGTCTACAGCTGGATGTCACGGCATCGCAGGCGGAGCTTGATGCCAAGATCGAGATGGCGGAGGCAATGTTTGGACCTATTGACATAGTGGTGAACAATGCCGGTTATGCAGAGGTGGGAATTTTGGAAGACTCTAGGTGAGTTGAACCTAGGGCTGTCAATTTCGACATTGCTATTGAGTCAGCAATGGAGGTTCTAGACTGTGATTCTTCTCCGTCAGCGTATTGATGAATAGAAGTCAGGATGTCTTTCAGCGGCAGTATGATACCAATTTTTTTGGGACCGTCAAAATGACGCGCTCGATTCTGCCTCTCTTCCGTCGGCGTCGAGCTGGCATCATTGTCATGATGAGCTCTGTAGGTGGGAACGTTGGTATGCCTGGCGCAAGTCCCTATGTCAGCTCCAAATTCGCCATAGAAGGTACTGATATTTCGGTCAAATAAAATATACGACACTGGACAACAGCTGACATGTCGATCGCACAGGGTTATCCGAATGCCTCCGCCTTGAAACGTCTCACCTGAATATACGAACCCTCGTTATTCAGCCAGGTATGTTCCGTACCAGCAGCCTGACCACCGGTAGCCACCGGAACAACAATTCTGGCCGTGAAGACTACGCGGCGCTGAATGAGACTATGGGTGCAGCGCATAGCATGCAGGGAACTCAACGCGGCGATCCAACAAAGATGGTCGTGCGGGTCGTTGATTTGGTGACAGGGACGGGCCTCGCAGAGGGCAAGCCGATGCCGGAAACGCTGCCGATGGGAATCGACGCAGTCCAAGCAATTCGACTCAAGTGTGAGAAAACATTGAGGAACCTGCAGGACTGGGAGGAAATGAGTTGTGGCACAGACTACTAGAAATGTCATCCTTCCAACGACCAGCAAAGATTGGTCTGCGGAAGGTTGCTAGGAGACATCCAGCCTTTGGCGATCATTCCACTTGGTACGCACAGCCGCCGTGGGCTTTCCAACTTGTGGCACCATGATCAACAAGAATTGTTCCTGACAGCGGTGGTGGCGAGAACATGCCTCACCCTCCTCAGATCATTCCCCCCCCCCCCATCCATTGTCCCCCTCTCTCTCCTCTTCGATGCCATGACCCCATTTTGACCCGATCCTCCGACACGCACCTTGCAGGATCTGAAGTTTCAGTGTCCGATCAGACAACTTGTTTGAGCTCAGCCTAAGAGTAGCCGAGCCGTATGATCATGTGCTTTCAGAATAGTAAGGAGTGGAGATGCACGTTGTAGTGGCTATGGTAGTAGTAGTAGTAGTCATTCATGAGGAAGGCCTGCAGAGCTAAGGCTGTAGTGGCTATGAGGGCAAAGCACGCTCAACGCGAACGAGAAAGCTACAGAGATCAAGCCAAGCGACGGTATTGCGAGGAAATGTAATTGCCTCGCTTGAATGCCGAGTGGAGCCGGCAGTTGACCCCGGAAATGACACCCCTGACCGGAACCACCTTGGCGGCAAATGCCAATGAATCAGGTGGCTATGGAGCCGATTTCCGAGCACCCGTGGATTTAGACCGGTCCATGTCCGCAACATGGTTTCTTCCTTTTGTTCTTCATGAGTAGTCAAGACAGTCCTGTTCATGTAGGTACATTGTCCCATCGGTCTCAAGTTATCCCGCTGCGTAGCCTGTCCTCGCAACGTTTATTGCACAAGACAACTGCGCTTCCTTGGGGGGGCGGGGGCCAAACATCTACATAAATTGACCAATATGAGTGTTCGCTGGCTGGAGTGGTACGAGATGTAGGAAAGCAGGTAGTATGCATGTTTAGCAAAGAGGTTGTGCACTTCGAGATCCCATTCTGTTCATTGTCTTGACTATTAGGGTCCCGCCGCCAGGGGTGGGGGGTAAATTACAGGAGTTACTAGCTGGCTGCTATGTGATTTGGTTTTGGCGTTAAGAATATGTGCCTTTGTGGGATTATCAAGATGTAATGAAAGTATTGAATGCCGGCCGTCCGCGATATTATCCTATTGAAACGCCTTTCAAATCTCAATGTCGGCCTTATCCAATTTAAAAATCGCCATTGCTGCAATTCAGACGCATTCCACGTTTGAGAAACAGGCACAGATCCTCGTTGATTCAGATAATAGCTGATGCTGTCAACCAGCAAGCCTTCAGTCGTCGGATCATCCTGGACGCGGGTGACGTTCTTGATACCTGGAAATCGTTCACTCAACAGGAATCACCCAGCTCACCTGACAGCCGGAGGCGTAAAAGTGACCTGCTCGTCCGAATGATTCTCAAAGCCGGCAACAGTGACACTGCACCGAATCGCGACATTGGCGACAACCTCGCCCCAGTATGCTGTGCAACCGAACAAGAAATCGATTAACCAGAAGGAAGTGTACGGTTTAGCAATTGGAAAGGAGGAGGTTCCATTGGTGGCTTGATGCTCCCAATTTGTGCCGATGCCGTTGGGCTCGGTATGGGCGGAGACACGACCGACGACGCCATCCGCGGTGTCGACTAGGGATCAGGAATTGTGAATGATAGATTCGTAGGTAGCAATGCCGAATAAAAGATTGGTACCAACAACTCGGACGGTGAGATTGTCAAACTGGATGTTCCTAACAGGCTGCTCTCGAATTGAAGATACCGATACAAACGCGATGGAATACTAACGTTGGCGGTGACTTCGGTGGTGGACGCGTAGCTTTTTATAGCTAGCCTGTGAAGGAGTAAGTCGAAAGTTAATACTGTAGTTGTAGCTTTGGAGAATATCTCTTCAGTCGAGATCTATTAGAAGATTGATAATGAGGACGAGAAGAAAGTTTGACGGAATTTTTTCATCACAAGTACCATCTTTTCAGCCCGGTCAACCGCACAGATAGATCGGATATGAGAAGGGTGCTGATTTATCCGAGGGTGTAGGGCGTCATGGGGAGGTGTTCGGACTACTTCACAGGGCTGTTGAAGCCGAAAGTGTCATGGGAATCGGAATAGCCTGGTGTCTCCCATTTGGAAAGTTGGCTGCCACACCGATCTGCAAGATGGAATTCATGCAGGTAAGCACTTGAGCCTGTGCTCTCATCAGATCTGGCCACAACGAACGATATCACGAATCTCCAGCAGCAGAATTTCTCTCCATTTTGTAGAAGGAGAATTGTTCATCGAAACCCTGGTGTTCATTTGAAAGCTGCGCTCTTCAAACACCATTGTCTATGTACGCCATACAAACCTCGATGTGGCTTTCCGTAGAGCTCCGTGAAATGTCTATGTGGCCTTGCACCGTTGCAGGGCTGATGAGAGTCTCCCTTGGACGCTACAGAGTAGACGTCCTCTAGCTTTCAATCAGAGGACTACAGACCCCTTGTAAGCCTTGTATTGTTCAATAAAATCATCTTATTCAGCCACACATTCGAATCAACGTCATCCATGGGGATCGCTCGCTATCCGCTGATCTATTGTCCGGGCCAACCTCAAGCTCAAAATCACTAACGGCATCACGCGTATCAACTTGCCACAGCGAAGAGGGCTTGTCAGGCAGACGAATAATTAGTCTCTCTAGAATGTTGTAGTCGTTGGGGAGTATACCGCACATGCTGACTGCCGTTTGATGATTCAAGGGAGGCATGATGGGTTGCAGTACAAGTGCCAAATCAACTGTCCTTGCGGGAAGTTCCTGAAGGCTTACATATCCAGTGGCATTGACTCGAGAGTCGGAGCACGCGCGCTCCATGTGCGCCTCTACCTTGTCATAACGTCCAGCTGTTGGGTTTGGAAGAATAGAGTCTCTGATGGCTTCAATGCCTCCGAGAACAAGAAGCTCAGCGTATACCACGTCCAAGGCGTGAGCTTTGTCGAGTTTGGTGAGTGTTTTTCCGTCAAGACGCTTCACCAGCAGGCGTATGAGCCATTTGTGTAAGCCACACAGGAGGTACGCGGCCTCGTGGTTGTACTTGGCCAATGTGAGGACCTCGATCTCCTCATTTGGTACTCCGAGAAAGGGCTCATTGTTGGGATTAGAGACAAAGGCTTTGAGAGATAAGCGATGATGCTCGAGATAGTGTGTGAGCAGGAGAAGGGGTGATCGAATCTCTGTCTCAACGAGTTGTCCATCTTCTCCGTGCTCCTCGAGGGAGTGTTCTGACAAGAACTTTGCCAGTATATCGACAATTGAGCAGCGACGTTTCAGGCCAAATAGGTGCTTGTAACTCTCCATTTCAGGTCCGGTATTTCCAAAAATTCTACCGGCTAGCCAAAACTCCGGAGTTCTCATGAGCTGCCACACAATGATCCGTTCAGATCCATCAACAGTCTGATGAAAGAGTCGGCACACACCGCGAAAGCGAAGGAATTGGGCCATGGTGAAATGTGAAACAATGTTTAGAAATAACTCGGTCGGTAGGCTCGTCATTGGAGAGCGCCTACGGGATATTAGTGTACGGTATAGAGCAGACCCATCAGAGCTACTGACTTGTAGGCCGACGCGTTTACTGCCATGATCACTTGTGAAGCTACTTTATCGGTGAGTAGCGCAGTTGGGGCCTCGAACAACGAATTCAACATGTTGAGGGCCTGGGTCCGATGCAAGAGAGGAGAATAAAGACGGCGACCTGATGGTAGATTCGCAACAGGCGTGTGTCTAATGATCGAAGACGTTGCAAGCTCTCTGAACGAAGCGTTGTGGAGTCGAAGAGGTTTGAATTTTTCCAGACGTGGGCAAGGAGGCAGTGATCTCGTCCCAAGCAACGGGCTTAGTCTCAAGCCGAATATTTCTAGAGCAATGGAAAGCTGCTGCTATATAACACTTTTTGGGGGGTGTGAAAGGCAGCGGGTGATTACCGGGAATCGTCTCGCGTTAGCGGCTACAGGGTCATGCCAACTTAGAGCTACCCAAAAAATCCATGGCCAGTCACTCATGTTCGCACACAAACATCTGCCCATCCTTCAACTGTCCTAATCGAATGGTGCCTTAGCGAGCAGTGTACAAAAAGATGTCGGCGTATTCTTGTTTCCCACCGTCGGACGAGTTCCAGTTGTTTCTGTCCTTGGCCCTCTTTTCTCTTCGAGCTTCAATTGTGGCTTTTGCTTGGGGTTTGGACACAGCATATGCATCATTTTCATGTATTCTGGAGGTGCCATGTTCTAACATTGACAAAGTCTCAGGAAGCGTCGCAGCAAAAGACCAGATAGCTATCCAAGGTTCATGTGAAATAAAAGAGACAGAAGAGAAAAAGTCAGAGATAGCTGAGCCATCATCAATGACTACCTAGATATGTATTTTCGATAGCTGGAGGATGCTCAGCTCATTAATCCGAAGAAGTGTTGAACAGAAAAGAGATGTTTAAATTTCATGGTACCTGTCTTCAGAGCCCAGTTACTTCCACCAGCCAACTTTTGCTGGAGAAAGAAGCATTCTTATCGCAATGGGTATATGTGTATTTATATAGTTCATGGTGCCTAACATTGACTGGCAGAGTCTAACGCTGTCCCAAGAGCACCAGACTGTTCAAGAGGGGTTTTCAGGGATGGCCGGATCCCCTTGTCGTCATGCTTGCGAGAGGAAGGAAGGGGGAATAGTGGAAGTGTTCACAGATTTAGAAAACAAGAAGCAGCTACACCATTGTACCAGCGCCATTAGGAATCGAACCTCAATACCATTAAAT